>JAODAL010004622.1:0-153910 GCA_025379985.1 Phyllomedusa bahiana
CTTATTAGATGTAAAAATTTGGGTAAAAGACACCCCCCAACAGACTGGCTGTCACTGCCAAAGTATTGTCCGGGGGTGGGCTTAATACATAGCACCATATTTTTCAGTTTTTTAATTTGCAAAATTTGGGAATAGCCTTTTAAATTTTTACTTAAACTTCACAAATACTCGTTACTTTGTGGGGCAGAGATGAGGAGAAAAGGACTCGGCCGCGGCGTGCGCATGTGTTTCACCCCCCCCTTTGGCTACTTGATGCAAACGATTGAAGGCTAAGATTCGAATCTGTGGCATCTGAAAACAAATTGTCCCTATCTATTGACTCAGCACGCAAAACCTAGGTCATTCGACTGTTACTGAATGTGTAATAAATATTCCACAGCTCTTTGCATCACAACCAAGGTGTGCCGTGGATTTTGTTTTATGGCCATAGGGAAAGTGCCTGGATATGTAAAGTCCGCTCTGCTCTTACTGACGAGGGGCAAACACCTGAAATGGCTGTCTGCAGATGAGTGATGCTGGCTTGGCTAAATATCCCTTCTGCTTTCCAAGAATCCAGTGGGTCAAAAGCAAATTGAGGATTTGTTACATCCAAAAGAGGAACTGAGCTTCTCAGTCCTTTCCCATAATGCCTTGTGATATGCAGATGCTTCGTGGAGTGCAAAAAGGCAATTTCGAATCTCCACACGCCTATATGGGCTCTCTTTAAGAAGAGATCTTCCCTTTTGGATATGTAAAGCTCATATCTCTAACAACAACTAATCTTTGTGTAAAGAAAAATATTATTTGGCCAGCGCCATGGAGCAGTCCATTCTGGTAAGTAGATATTGGATGGCACTGATGTCCCATGCTGTAAAAGAAAAAAGCGTTTAATTTTTGAAAGAAGAAATGTGGAAGCCATTTCCACACTTAGTCATGCTGTATAAGTATAACATAACATGACCCCCCGCTCCATGATGTCTGCACCCAAGCACCCGCCTGCATCCTTTGCCGGTATTGTTCTCTTTGTTGTCAATCCAAACAAACCTAACCTTACCCATTCTCCAACCCTCTCTACATTTATCCCCATTCCTATAAAATGAGTCTGTCAATTTTACACTAATCCGGTTCTAATGTAAACAGGATTAAGCCTTCCCTTTCCCCCCCTCTGCGCTTTAAAATGTATCAAATTCATCAAAGCCCCAGTAAATGATATCACCTTTGGCCTCATGGAGTTCAGCGAAGGGCATTAACCATTTGTGGGCAGTAAGGCTGAAAGATGATGACGCTCTGGAATAAGAAGGGGTTAATTTACTAAAATCGCACATCAAGGCATGATCTTAAAACTTGCAAATGTTCAAGGATAGAAAAACTTTTATTGTAATCAGCCGCAAAGTTTTATCCTCATAGAAGTTAATGATCTGCAGATGAATACTTACCGCTCTACTCCAAACAGATTGAATACAGATCTATTGTCCCTTTAGCATCCATCGCAGCTGGAGAAATGCTGATTGTAGTGTTCTTCAACGGGATTCCTGACAGGAAGTCCAAAAATCTCCCTGCCCCCATAATCACTGCTTTATGTTATGTATCTCCAGCACTGAGAACCTTGTAAGTCTGCTGGAGTAAGACGCTTCAAATGTATTAAGAGGCATGCTTCATGATAAATGTGGCGCAACTATTGCTGATTATGTTCCAAAAACTGAAATTCCTATATTATAGAGTGCTGCTGATATTGTGTTGTGTTGACACCACAAACTGAACTCTAAAAACTATCAAAGATGTCCCCCAAACTATCAAACAAAGGGTACTAAACTATGCCAGACTAAAACGTAATCAAGAACCAAAGTAGAAAAAGTAACATGAAACTCCTAAAAAGTACCAGGATTAAAATGGGGAATACATTATATAGTTCCCAGGTGTGGACTGGGGGTCTGGCGGCCCACAGGGAATTGACTTCCGAGGGCCCACCTACTGTACATGAAATATTACTGGCCTCTCGGACAAAATGCGTCCCATTTTACCACATAATACAAGTGTGCAAAAAACAAGCTGTTGTTGTAGTACAATAGCAAGAGAGTCACATATCTGTACTCACAATTTGTACAGTCTAACATATCATAGACACATGACAAGTAGCTCCATCCATATCCCCCACACAGCCCACAATACAATATCCCCAACCACCCACATACAATATCCCCCTACCACCCACATACATATCCTCCTCACCCACATAGCAATACCCCCTCCACCCACATACAATATCTCCCTCCAACCCACATACAATATCCCCTCCACCCACATTACAATATCCCCCTCCACCCACATACAATATCACCCTCCACCCACATACAATTCCTCCTCCACCCACATACAATATCCCCTCCCACCCACATACAATATCCCCTCCACCCACATACAATATCCCCCTCCACCACCTACAATATCCCCCTCCACCCACATACAATATCCCCCTCCAATAGTCCACATACAAATCCCCCCTCCCCCCAATACATATCCCCTCCAATATCCACATACAATATCCCCCTCCACCCACATACAATATCCCCCTCCACTCACATACACTATCCCCCAACCCCCCCCCCCCCTCCCAATAGCCCACTACAATTCCCCCTCCAATAGTCCCACATCCAATATCCCCTCCACCCACATACAATATCCCTCTCCAATAGTCCACATATAATATCCCCCTCCACCCACATACAATATCCCCCACCTCCCACATACACTATACTCCTCCCACCAACACACAATATCCCCCTCCAATGTCCACATACAATATCCCCCTCCACGTTTCCCTGGTCCACGCACCTCACCACCTCCTAAAATAAACACCAGCAAAAAGTAAAAGTGTAACTCCAATCACAGGGTCAATCAGGGACACATGTACGCTGGCAGTATACCGCGCCAATAATAACCTACAACACCGCCATATAGAGACCACATAGAGGTCCAGACACCAGCTCAGGTAAACTACAACACCGCCATAAAGAGACCACATACAGGTCACACACCAGCTCAGGTATAACTACAACCCCGCCAATATAAGAGACTACATAGAGGTCAGACACCAGCTCAAGTAAAACCTACAACACCAACATATTAGAGACACATAGAGGTCGGGGGGGAGACACCAGCTTCAGGTATAACCTACAACACCGCCAAATAGAGGTCCAACACCAGCTCAGGTATAACCAACAACACCGCCATATGGGAGACCACATAGAGATCAGACACCAGCTCAGGTCACCATCACATTACAGTAAACAGCACTGAACCAATATAGAAGTAGCATTAACCCCTGAAATCATGTACTCACCGGAGACTTCCTATCTGAGGAGTCGTTCTCTTCTCTCATGAGTCGTTCTTATACCCTTTCCTCTGCAATCCGTTCCACACCGTCATGAATACTTGTCCCGGCAACCACTCATCCCTGCAGAAATTACACACAAATATCTTAGAATCCTCAATTTTCCAGCATCCTCTTTACCTATTCCCACTCTGTACAACTGCCCAGGGTGGGAGAGCGGTGTACAAGCATAACTTAAGAGCCTAGTATCCTAAGGGTTTGGAGGGTAGGAAAGGACTAACCCCTCTGAGATAATCCCTTACAACTTGGGCTGCAGCCCTCTCAATTATATTACCGGTAGGTAGACAAGACCCTAGGTAGGTAGGCAAATAGGGCAAGGCCCCAGACTGTAGTAGTGGTTTTTCCCCAGTTAGGTAAGACGTAGTAGTAGGGTCCCCCTTTATATCGGCTGCAAGTAGTTAAGGGACCCCCTTTAGGTAGTATACAGGCATTAGGGTTCCCATGAAGTAGTAATACAGGCAGTTAAGCCTCCTTTAGGTAGTTTGCAGGCAGTTAGGTCTCCTTTAGGTAGTGTGCAGGAAGCCATGCCCCCCCCTTTAGCTACTGTGTAGGTAGTCAGCCCCTTTAGTATTTATAGCCAGGGCCCCCTTTGTAGTCAGGGCCCCCCTGTAGGTATCAAGGCGTCCCATTAGTTAGTCAGGGCCCCCCTTTAGTCAGGGCCCCCTTTAGGTAGCCAAGGCCCCTTGTAGACAGGGCCCCCTTTAGGTAGCCAGGAGACCCCTTTGTAGTCAGGGCCCCCTTGTAGCCAGGGCCGCCCCTTTAGGTAGCCATGGCCCCCCTTGTATTCCGGCCCCCTTTAGGTAGCCAGAGCCCCCTTTGTAAGCCAGGGCCGGGTGGGGGGGGGGCCCCTTTTGTAGGCCAGGCCCCTTTGTAGTCAGGGCCCCCCTAGTCAGGTCCCCCCTTGTAGCCAGGGACCCCCCTTAGGTAGCCAGGACCCCCCTTTAAGGAGCATGGGGTACTCAGGGCCCCTTTGTAAGTCCAGGCCCTCTATGTAGCCAGGGCCCTCTTTGTAGCCAGGGCCCCAGTTGGTAGTCAGGGCCCTCTTTGTAGCCAGGGCCCCTATGTAGCCAGGGCCCCCCCTTGTAGCTAGGGCCCCCTTTTATGTACCAAGGGCCCCCACCTTGTAGTCCAGGGCCCCTTGTAGCCAGGGCCCTCTTTAGGTAGGCAGGGCCACCCTTAGGTAGCCAGGGCCCCCTTTTAGGTAGACCAGGAGCCCCCATGTAGTCCGGGTCCCCTTGTAGTTAGGAGCCCCCTGTAGGTAGTCGGGGCCACCGTGTAGGTAGCCAGTGCCCCTATTGTAATCAGGGCCCCCCTTGTAGCCAGGGCCCTCTTTGTAGCCAGGGCCCCCACCTTGTAGCCAGGGACCCCTTTTAGCCAGGGACCCCTGTAGGTAGCCAGGGACCCCTTGTAGCCAGGGCCCTGTTTGTAGCCAGGGGCCCCCGCTTGTAGCCAGGGCCCCCCTTGTAGTCAGGGGCCCCTTGTAGGTAGCCAGAGCCCCCTGTGGGCAGCCAGGGACCCCTTGTAGTCGGGCCCCGTCTTGTAGCAGGGCCCCCCTCTTGTACCAGGCCCCCCTGTAGCCAGGGACCCCCTTGTAAAACAGGGACCCCCCTTGTACCAGGGACTGCCCTGTAGACTGGGACCCCCTTGTAGCCAGGGTCCCCCTGTAGTCAGAGCCCCCTCTGTAGCCAGGGACCCCCTGAAGCCAGGGACCCCTTGTAGCCAGAGCCCCCACTTGTAGCCAGGGGCCCCCTGTAGTCAGGGACCCCCTTGTAGCCAGTGACCTCCTCCCCTGTAGTCAGAGCCCCCTCTTGTAGCCAGGGACCCCCTGTAGTCAGGGACCCCTTGTAGCCAGGGACCCCCTTGTAGACAGGGACCCCCTTGTAGCCAGGGACCCCCTGTAGTCAGAGACCCCCATTGCGCCAGGACCCCCTGAATCTGAGCCCCCCCTTGTAGTCAGGACCCCATGTAGTAAGACCCCCCCTTGTAGCCAGGACCCCCTGTAGTACAGAGCCCCCCCTGTAGTCAGAGCCCCCCTTGAGCCAGGGACCCGCCCTGTAGATCAGAGCCCTCCCCTTGAGCCAGGGACCCTCCCTGTAGTCAGAGCCCCCCCTTGTAGCCATGGACCACCTGTCGTAAGGGACCCCCTTGTAGCCAGGACCCCCTGTAGTCAGAGCCCCCCCTGTAGCTCAGATAGCCCCCCCTTGTAGCAGGGACCCCCTGTAGTCCGAGCCCCCCTGACGTCCAGAGCTCCACCATTGTAGCCAGGACCCCCCCTGAAGTTAAAAAAAAAAAACCCAACAAAACAACAAACACCACTTACCTGGCCTCGGGCCCTGCTCCGCCGCTGTGAGGCCGCCGGCTCCGTACTGCCGCCCTGCAAATATGCGGCGCGGGTGAAGTGACGTCACCGGCGCGCCTACGTCAGCAAGTAGGGGCCGCGCCCGGCAGGCTGAAGGCCTAACACCTTCAGTCGCCGGGAGATCAGCGGAGCGCAGCGCTAGTGGCGCTGTGCTCCGCGACCACCGCGCAGCCCGGGAGTCGGGGACATTAGTTCCCAGCAACCGGGCCGGTCCTGGGCGCTCGAGATGCGGACCCGGCGTCCAGGGACGCGGATGCTGCGGACAGGCCCCTGGGAGCGGATGGCACTGCCTCCAGGGGCCCACAAGCGGCTCGGGGAGGCTCACCGGTGGATTCCCCGGTCCCCCTGGCCCAGTCCGAGCCTATATAGTCACAAAGGCAAGGTATAGAAAAATCTATTGCGACATGCATAAAATTTGGTGTGTTAACGCCAAATTTCCATGTGCATAATAATGGCATAGAATGCACCTGATTATAAACTCTGCTCTACAGCAGGTCATAATCAGAATGCCATTCTACACTAGGATGTGTCACGGTTCGCCCCGCCTCCTCGGCCCACGTGCGCACCCGTACCGCCCCCCCCGGGTGTTTTTGCCGGGGTCGGGTGCCGCCGCTGGCCGCGTGACGAGCGGTGTGTCCGCAGCACTCCGCAGGGACTCACCTGACCTCGTTCCTGTCCCTTCCGCGCCCTCTGCCGGTCGAGGCGCGCGTGCCCGTTCCCTAAGGCACGCGCGCGCTCGTTCTCGGGAATTTAAAGGGCCAGCGCCCCGATAATTGGCTAATTGCCGGACGCTTCCCCTATTTAAGGTTACGCCCCACAATCACTCCTTGCTGGTTCTATGTGCCTCGTGCCTAGCAAAAGCGTTTCCCTTAAGTGTATTCTCGCCCCTACCGTGTACCAACCTCTCGCTACGTTTCTCGACTCCCGAACCTCTGCCGCCCTGCCCTGACCTTCCTGCCTGTCTACCGACCACGAACCATTGCCGCCGGCCCTTAACTTCTCCTGCCCCCGACTACCGATTCTCGACACGACTTGTACTACGCTGCTACCTCGCCGCCATGCAAGCAAGTCCACGTCAGGGGAACGACCTGTAGCCTCACGCCGCCGCAATTCCATCCCGCGTTGCTGCGGCTCTGGTGAAAACCGGGGGCTACTTAGATTCCTGGCGTGGCTTAACTATCATCGCTTGCGGTGGTCCAGCGGATCCACTACCCCGCCGCTACAGATGACATATCTGGCTCAGGTATTCCACTTTGAAAGTGCTCTACCTGTTCCAGCTGTAATGTGCCTAGAAATGCCATAGCGAAGCTGTAAGAATGTAGCTTCGCTACGGTTCTAGTGTGCCCCGCCTCCCACAAGCCCCCCAAGATCGGGTGTATTACAAAGCACCGCAGGCACTCTGTAATGCGCCTGAGACTGAAGTGCGGGAGATTTAAACATGTATGAACGGGGCTGTGCCTCATATCGGGCTGAAAAGACGCCAGATATCTGCCACAAGCCCGTTCATACATGTCGCCCTATATGTTGTCACATTGTAATAGAGAAAGTAAACAAAAGTACAACTCCAGGAGATCAGTGTTACTTTCTTTGTCAGTCTAAAATATAAATCTTCTTGAGTACGTTGCTCCAAATGTATTGAGGCATGCCTGTAAGTAAATTTGGTGTAACTTTAGCTGTCCAGGCACTTAAAACATAAATTTTTATCAAATATGAGCTATAATAGATTTCTGTTGTAATTCATGTCAATTTCTAGCATAAACTTTAGGGGTATTCCATCTCATTTATTAGCTTTGAATATGTAGTGAAAGGTTAGCAAACATTATTATCAAATAACATTTCTGTTCCAATTTTGCTCCATTTCAAACAATACAGCAGTAATTTTCTTCTGCTTGTTTATATAAAGTTTCCTAGGTAACCGACCATCTCTTTCTGCTTGAGTAGTGGGAGTCACTTCCTGCTGTACCTTATCAGCAGGACAGAGCTTGCTTCTCAGTCTCTGATCTTATTTTTCTGCTGAGATAAAAGTTAACCTTTTAGATCGGAGAGAAGCCTTTCTGCCACCCCATCAGGTCTGCACAGCACATATCTGTGTATCTACATCAAGGATCAACGATTCACTCAGCAGCTATTGGTATGTCTTGGCAGTATGTAAGCTTATCTCTGTCACTGTATAATTTTATGCATGAATCTGCTTTTTGATATTATTTTTAGTGACAATACTAAGGGTATGTTCACACGGCTTATTTTGGGGCACATTTCGCCGCGTACTGCGCTATAATACCGGGGAAATGCATTCCATAATTACGGTAATCCATAGTTCTCATAGAGAACTATGGATAATGCTCCTCGTCCCCGCTCGTAAAATACAATCTGTATTGTATGCGCGGCAGATAAGTGTACATGTCAAAATATTTGCGCACATACGTGCCGCAATAATAGCATGTCTAAGGGCTGCACCTGCCCGACCCCATCCAAAGGATACGCGCATATTAGCGCAAGATCCTGAAACACACGATGTATTGCGGCACGTACTGTACACGCCGCAATACATTGTGTGAACATACCTTAAGGACCACAAGTTGAAAACATGTCTAGTCTAAAACTCACTTTGTTGCCATAGCAACCATCAGAGCGCCCCTTTCATTTTTCCAGAGCACTATGTGAAACAAAGGGAAGCTCTGATTGGTTGCTAAGCAACAATAGTGAATTTTAGTCCTAACATTTTCGTACCATGTGGCCTTAATAATAAAAAAAGTTAAAAAAATAAAAAAAAAAAAATAAATGTTAATGTATGTCCCCTCGTACAGCTCTGTTAGCACGCTTTTATAGCCAGACATCCTGCTTAGATAGTGTCATTGTTTTTCACAACTTCTCCATCACGATTGTAACAAGCATAGCTAGGGAAAAAAAACTAGCAGAGCTAAAATGTCAGTCACAGTTGTAGACGCCTGCCCACAGCCTTAATAAGAACTAGAAGCCTGAAACTGGGAAGAGGTAGAGGGTGGAAGAGCAGGTTCTGTATAGACAGCCCTATGGAAAAAAAAACCCTTCAAAGGAAATCTTAATATAAAAATGGGAAAACATGCTTGCAAAATAGGCATGCCCCATAACTTGCACCTTTGTTAAACAAGAAAACTGCAAATTTGTTCATAAATTCCCCCTATAGTTCTCCAGTATGGGTAGTGGTGAGGTTTAGTAAGTGTAGGACACATTGGTTGAGTGTTGGGGTGCTTCAAAACACTTTACAAACACCCAGTACAATATCTCCCTGTGATATCCACAAAACTGTACTGTAAGTTCAGCTGCTTAGGAAAACTTAATAACCTTAAAAACCTGAGAGCACTATATAAAGAAACAATACACACCAAAACACCCCTGCACAAGGGACATGTTGAATCAATATGCATTGTGAGATTGGTAGATAGCCAACTAAAGGTCATTTATGATGTGCCAGCACGTAATGTCTATTAATATATCTCCCGGTATACTATGTTTAGACCAATTAAAGAACCTGGCTATCCATAAAACGTGCACACTAATCCTTTCTGTTGAGCCTGAACTTCAGCATCTTGTGTCTTACCTTATACAAAACTGTTTTATAAACTACAGTGGGGTTGTCTGGTTTAGAAAACTCATTTTTAAATACACCATTAGGCAATTATTAGCTGATAGAAGAAGGGTCCCCTATTTAGGGCTCTGATCTATTAACAGGACTGGAGAGCATCTAAAAGAGTATCCTTGCCTTGTCCTTGGTAATACACATACTGTCCATTGATTTAAATAAGCGTTGACATGTAAGGATCTTCCATACATCTCTAACATAATCTCATGATACCTCCCCCTCGCACAATTTTCGCTCCTAACAGGACTTTCTTCTCTGCTCTCCCCATGTCAGCTCCTCACAAAACTGCCTCCAAGACTTCTCCTGTGCTTCCCCCATACTCTGGAACACGTCAAACTCTCCTTCCCTAGTTTCAAATGCAACCTAAAAACCCATTTCTTCTGGATAGCTTACAACTTAGGGCATGTTCCCACGGTAAGGGTTTTTGTACGGTTTTTCCGAAGGTTTGCCGGTTTACAAAACCTGAAACAAACTTTCTCCCATAGACTTCAATAGAAAAACTGCCCAGCAGTCTCCACAGAACGGTTTTTCTGCCGGGCGGTTTTTCAGACCGCCGGCAGAACGCAAAACATTGAACATGTTCATTCTTCCGACCGGTTACTAGACGGAAAATTAACATTGGAGTCAATGTCAATGTCAATGTCGTTTTTTGCAAAAAAAAAGTGAAGAATGATCCCATCTATAGTGAGTGTGTTTTTAGAGGTCCTTTTGTACTTTTTTTTTACACAGGAAGGTCCTGCAAAGCACTGCAGTGTGAATGAGAGTCTATAAATCCTCTTTTTACCCTAAACTAACCACATTTTTATGCTGTTAACATGCACATGTGCTTAAAGTCAAAGTGAAAAGTTGGCCTTTGTGCATCATTCCTGATTGGTGCAAGAACCATGTGATTTTTTTTTTTATCTTAACAATTTAGATTAAAAAAAAATCACATGGTTCTTGCACCAATTAGGAATACTTTTGCACTCAGTACACTATTCAGCTTGACAAATAGTCCAAAAACCGCTGGGGAAACCTGGACAAAAACAGTGACAAAAACATCTCAAAAGCCGAAAACAGCCAGAAAAAAGGCAGTTTTTTGTGACAAAAACAGTCCAAAAACCACTTGAAATGACAGTTCTGCTGAGGTAAAAAACAGAGTTACAATAAGGGCCAGTTTACATGGCAATAGACAAATACCGGTCGGTTTATCCGACCAGTGTTTGTCCGGTTTGTGTGCCGTGCACACTGCCGCGGGGCGGACGGCTTTTCTCCGCGATGAGCAGAGAAAAGCCCTCCCCTTCACATTCACTTGCAAATATTCCGTCCGAAAACCGGACGGAAGAATGTGCATGTGCATGGGTGGCCCGCGGGCGGAAAAAAACCGCTGGGCGGAGAACCAATGCAGTGGGGACTGCTGCACGGGTTTTCCATAGCAGCCCGTTGTGCTAGTTTGCGGCCGGTTTTTCAGACGGTCTGCAAAACCGCAAACTGTCTGAAAAACCGGTCGCAAACCCGTGCCTTGGGGACATGACCTAACCCTGCTGCTCATACACCACTATACACACATCTCCGTACCTCACCTGTTGTCTCCCCCTTCTCCACTGTAGATTGTAAGCTCTCGCGGGTGCATTCCCCTCTCCGTCTGTATCAATGTGTTACTTACTGTTATTGTATTTGTCCTATATTATGTACCTGAACCCTTGGCTTGTACAGCGCCCTGGAACTCTAAAATAAATAATAATATTGAGCTCACTGTAATTCTTCATATCTCCTGAGGTGGTGCTGTAGGGAAATTGAACACTTGCTTCCAGACTCTCTGAGAGATAAGAGGTGATCACTGGAGGTTCCAGCAGAAGGACACCATGAGATCAGCTTATCATTGGGGAATACATGTAACAAAAAGGGGATTCCAAAGCAAAATGCCTTATTACATACCTATGTTGGCATTGACTACATAGGCTGGATGACTGTCCTAGGCAACATGATATATATAACATTATAACTACTACAAGTGATTGGTCTGTTGTGTACCTGTGGTGTCACTCGGCTATAAGTAGACAGACATTACAGTGTGAGTCATCTGTATAATTACTAACTGTGTTTTTAAAGTGCTGCTCAATATGTTGGTGCTATATAAGCAAACTTTTCTTTAACTCACATTTGTCTATTACAAAATTTACACATTATTTACCTTACATCTAATGCATTTTTAGGATCATTCCTAGCACTTTTATCATTTTAATATTAACTTTGATGACTCTAGGGCATGAAAAATCATTAGTCTCAACAGAACATAATCATTTCCTCCCTGGCCTAGTTTCCTTTAAAAGGAATTTTTTTTAATTTTTTTATAAATCATCTGTGAGGATGTTATTGCAATACCAACCATCCATGTCTCTGTCAAAGCAAGTGTATGTGATAAACAGCAACAGAAAAATACTAAAAAATCCTAGTTCACCTAAATTGTTCATTCTTGGATATATCATGAGATATTACAATATAAGCTGTTAAGTAGTCACAACATGAGAACACTGACGTGGAATCATAATTGTGCAAGTATCATCTAAAAGGCTAAGGCCGTGTTCACACGGCTTATTCAAGCCGTAATTGCGAGCCGGATTGCGTTCGCAATTCCGGCTTGAATAAGGGGCGGGTGCAGGGCGGGGCGGGGGCGGCGGCCGACGGCCACCATAGACTTGCATTATCCACGTATTGCGCCTGGTAATGTGCAGTGACTTTCTCCCCGCCCGGCGGATTCGCCGAGCGGGTAGGAGCGACGGAATCCACTGTTCTCTATGAGAACTGTGGATTACCGTAATTACTGCGACGGATTGGCGCCGTACTGCAGCGCAAATCCGGCGTGCAGTACGGCACCAATCCGCGGCGAAATGAGCCGTGTGAACGGCCCCTAAAAGTTGTTAGATATTCTGATGTTAAAGGGTTATCTCAGTAATAATAATAATCTTTATTTATATAGCGCCAACATATTCCGCAGAACTTTACAATATAGAGGGAATAACCACAGACAAACCAGACATTACATTATATAAAAAGCTACTGACAAATGAGACAGAGGTGTGAGGGCCTGCTCGCAAGAGCTTACAATCTATTAGGGTGTATGGGTGAAACAAAGGGTGACAAGTGCTTGGTTTACAATGGACCAGCCATGTTACATAAATATAGGGTAGTATACATAAAAAGTGATGAACCTGCCATCCCAACCATACATCTATATACAGATAAGTGCCTGTGGCTGCCAAAGTGCAAGAATAGACGAATGTGTGACAGAAGTTGGGGGGTTGACAATTAGGGATCTTGATAGGCTTGTCTAAGAAGATGAGTTTTCAGAGCGCACTTAAAACTGTGAGTGTTGTAAGTGTGCCTGATCACATGGGGTAACATGTTCCAGAGAACTGGTGCAATACGTGCAAAATCTTGGAGACGGGCATGGGAGGTTCGGATGAGTGAGGTGTGTAGTCTTAGATCAGTAGCAGAGCGGGAGAGGCGGGTTAGGGTGGTAGACAGAGATAGGGAGGAGATGTATGGGGGTGCAGCACTATGGAGAGCCTTATGGGTGAGAGTGATGAGTTTATGTTGTATTCTGTACTGAATAGGCAACCAGTGCAGTGACTGACACAGGGTAGAGGCATCAGAATAGCGGCTGGAAAGAAAGACAAGCCTGACTGCTGCATTCAGGACAGATTTAAGAGGGGAGAGTTTACAGAGAGGAAGACCAACAAGGAGGGAGTTACAGTAGTCAAGACGAGAAAGAATAAGAGCAACAATGAGAGTTTGAGTTGTTTCCACAGTGAGAAACGGACGGATTCTGGAGATGTTCTTGAGGTGCAGATGACAGGTGCGGGCAAGGGATTGGATATATGGGGTGATGGCATGACATGCCCCTTCCTTCCTTGTAGATTGTAAGCCTTCACGGGCAGGGTTCCTTTTTCTCCTCTGTATCAGTTGCTAGTCATTTATTGTCACCATTGTATTTGTTCTACATTTGTTACATATGTAACTCCCCTTGAATGTACAGTGCCCTGGAATAAATGGAGGTCTAAAATAAATAACAATAATCTATGCCAACCCATGTGACCAGACAAAGTTACTGGAACAAAGTGGCAGCAGTTCTAGGAAAGCACTGTACCACTTTGTCTCCTGTTGGTTTTGCTCTCCCTGGAAGCTTCATGGCTGGGCCATAATAGTCACCCAAGAGGAGAAAAAGTGGTATGGCCTTTTTCATGCTCCCAGTTGGTCAGACACTGTTGACATACACTGACAAGCAAAACGGTAACAAGGTTTTGAAATTTTGAATTTCAGGCTCCATATCTCACCATCCATTACAGCTTTGAACATGACACTATCATTATTTTATAGACAATCAACTTGGCTATCTCATACATAAATTTGACTTGTAACTATTTAACATATGCTTAGTTATTTAGACTCTTGTCATATAACTGCATTGTTACTGTTTTGCTCCTGATGGTAGAACAATCGTTTTCTTCTTGTATTCTACAAATTACAACCTATTCTCACATTCCTTAATAGCTCAGTATAGTATTTGGTTGATTCCCAAGCAAAAGGCCAATGGTTTAAATCGAGGAGCAGCTATGAAGAAGATTTCCCAAGAAAAGAGAAACAGCATCATCGAGCTCATCAATAGTGGTCTCTTGGCCAAGAAAATTGACAAACTGCATCACGTGAGGCCCTGACAGCTGGAAGAATATGAAATGAAGTCCATCCATTCCAAGGCTAAGAAATGGACTTCCAGGCAAAATATCAGAGTCAACAAGTCGGCTCATCACAAGGGGCGACATTTATGAAGGAAGGCGCGTCGAAGTGAATAGTCGAATCTCATTTTCAGTGTATAATGCGCCTGATGTATAAAAGTGGTTTTTGTGCGTTCATAAATTTTGTGTAAAGTTTGATGCGCCTCGTCTATGTGTTAGGCGCATTACGGAACTTAGGCGCATTAGTAATGTGCCTAACATGTATTAAAGGGGATTTATCGCTTCCTTACTTCAGCTATTTCTGAGAACTTTCAATATCTCACTTCCTGCAACCCAGGGCGTTTCTTCCCTCCCATCTGGTGTTTTTTTTCTTCAGGGGGATGACATCATCCCTCTCCCTTCACTGTCTGTGCTTGTTCATGAGTCTAGTGTTTGTTTAACATCAGAGGGAGGTGCCAGCACAGCCTGGCTGTTCCACCTCCCTTGCATGTGTTCATAACAATCCACCTCACCGTGTCTGTGCTCTCATAGGCATTCTTATCTAG
Organism: Phyllomedusa bahiana; assembly: GCA_025379985.1. NCBI lineage: Eukaryota > Metazoa > Chordata > Amphibia > Anura > Hylidae > Phyllomedusa > Phyllomedusa bahiana. Next base: position 14,612 of record JAODAL010004622.1, read on the forward strand.
TAAGAGCTTTTTGTTTACACATTACAGCCCTGTATAACAACTGCCTGTGGTCAGCCATCCTGGCCTGTGTCACTCTCCCCCAGAGCCTCTCTTATTATATAGTAATAATATGGTAGTTACGGTTTGGTAAGAGAGGCTGTGGGGGACAGTGCCACGGGCCAGGATGGCTGACTGGACATATGCAGTTGTTACATGATACAGCTATGTCACTGTCCCCCATTCAATGAGTGGGGGCCAGTGTCATCAGGTCACTGATCCCCTCCCTTACTCTCCCCTATGGCAGTGTTACTGTCTGGGGGCACCAGTCTGTACCTTGTATGATGCTGCTGATTTACAATGTAGACAGACAGCTGCTGCTGTGCACTCTGGGGTAGACACGGCAGAGGCGGGACGAGGAACGTTTTAACTTGCACCTGACCTAGCACTAAAACTACATTTCCCAGCAGCCCCGGGGACGGAGGGGCGTGGTCACCGGGAAGTGCCACCTTCCACTGCCTTGCCGTGCCTGCGCTTTACTCTTCACAGCGCAGGGCGGCGCGGCAGTGAAGTAAAGCAGGGGCAAGACAGAGATGCTCTAAAACTACTATTGAGCCGGGACCCGGCTCAATAGGAGTTCACAGCATCACTGTCGCGCCGCCCTGCGCTGTGAAGAGTAAAGGCAGGGGCCACAACGTCCGGTCACAGGTCCCTGCTCTACTACTTGATTGCCGCACAGCCCTGCCTGCGCTATGAATAGTAAGCGCAGGCAGGCGAAAATAACGCCACTGGGTCTGAGTGCTTGCATTCATTGGGCAAGGTAGGTGGCTACCCGGGCCCCGAGTGGGGCCCCTGTGCTCGTCGGGCCCCCGGGCAACCGCCTACCTTGCCCAATGGAAGAGACGGCCCTGGACTGAGGCACTGACGTCGCCGCGCAGCAGAGGGGGGGACAGGGACGGCAGGGGGCGGGGCGGGCCGCACAAGCAGCAGACACTGAGCTGTGCTGCTGCAGGCGCCTGGCGCAGCCGCGGCGCACGGCAATATAAAAGATACACTGAATGAATCGGCGGCGCAGCGCCCCTGAACGTGAATAAAAAAACAGGGAGACGAAAGAGTCCTCAGGGAGCATGCGCTGGTATGCGCGCTCCCGATTTTGTCCCAGGGGGCGCACAGAATGGTAATTGACAGAGCCGGCACCCAATGAACAGAGAGGGGTAGGATTAGACCCAGACAAGGCAAGTTTATTTACAGACACAGAGAATAAGGGAGACAGAGAAAACGAGACAGCTTTGCAAATGACATCCAATTGCAAAGTTGTTTGTTTTCACTGTCCCCTTATTCTGAAGACCATTTATTGAAACGATAACACCCCTTTAAGGTTATAGACAGGCTGGAAATATGATTAAAATCATTAGAATAGCAGGTCAGTGAATAGAAACTATGATACTGATCCTGCTTGGAGGACTACAGGTCCCAGCAATACCTGTGCTGTGTTGGCTCTTGCTGTATTTAGAATAAAGGGTGAGAGCTGCAAAAATTAATTTCAAATTTAATGTACCGTATATACTGGAGTATAAGCCGACCCGAGTATAAGCCGAGGCACCTACTTTTGCCACAAAAACCGGGAAAGCTTATTGACTCGAGTATAAGGCCCCGTTCACACGGCTTATTTCCGATGGATTTGTGCGCCGTATTGAGCGCACAAATCCGCCGTGAATAAGGGGCGGAACGGGGGCGGGGCCGGAGCGCGGCGGGGGCGCCGCTCCCGGCACCATAGACAATGCATTGTTTACGGCGCGTCCGCGCCGTAAATAATGTGCATGTCACTTTCTCCCCCGCGGCGGATTCGCGAGCGGGGAGGAGCGACGGATTCCACTGTTCTCAATGAGAGCAGTGGATTACCGTAATGACTCCGACGGATTGGCGCCGTATTGAAGCGCAAATCCGGCGCGGAATACGGCGCCAATCCGTCGGCAAATAAGCCGTGTGAACGGGGCCTAAGCCTAGGGTGGAAAATGCAGTGGCTACTGGTGAATTTTAAAAATAAAAATAGATACCAATAAAATTACATAGGCAGTTTAATGTCTCCCATAGGCAGGTATAGGCAGTTTAATGTCCCCCATAGGCAGATATAGGCAGGTATAGGAAGTTTAATGTCCCTCATAGGCAGATATAGGCAAGTATAGGAAGTTTAATGTCCCCCATAGGCAGGGTATAGGAAGGTATAGGTCATTATAGGCTGGTTATAGGCTGGTATAGGCAGGTATAGGTCCCCCTAGGCAGGCGACAGGCAGGTAATTGCCCCCATAGGCAGGTTATAGGCAGGTATAGGTCCTCATAGGCAGGGTATAGGCAGGTATAGGTCCCCCTAGGAAAGCTATAGGCAGGTATAGGTAGGGTTTAAGCAGGTATAGGTCTCCCTAGGCAGGCTATAGGCACGTATAGGCAGGGCATAGGCAGGTATAGGTCCCCCTAGGAAAGCTATAGGCAGGTATAGGTAGGGTATAGGAAGGTATAGGTCCCCCTAGGCATGCTATAGGCAGGTACAGGCAGGGCATAGGCAGGTATAGGTCCCCCTAGGCAGGCTATAGTCAGGTATAGGTCCCCCTAGGCAATTTAAATAATTAAATTTTAAACAGTTTGATAATTATAATAAATTACTTTTTATTAATGTATTAGTGAAAGTTGAGAAATATTGGACATTTTTGCCCCTTACAGCAAATCTATCTCCACTTCAGCGCCTCAGGCTCAGACACACCACACTGAGATAAGTCTGCCTGTTCGAGCAGTAATGGCCCTGCTTTTGCCAAACCACATTCATAGATGTGTCTAATCTTACGAATGTGGTGCAACACGCCTCCATACGCCCCCAGAACACCCCTTCATGTTAGGCGCATTTAAAAGTGTTGAGTCTTCTGAACAATGCGCCTAACATTCATTAGGTGCATTAGACATCATAGATGGCTTAGTTAGGTGCATTGTATGCCAGAAAAAGGGTGAAAAACCCTTACATACGTGCAGGGCCGTCTTAACGGCACTCTGGGCCCCTGGGCAGAGAGGTGTACTGGGGGCCCCCCCTCCCCTCCCACCCTAACAAACCCCCCCCCCCCACCACCCCCACCCCCCAAAAAAAAAAAAAAAATAAAAATTTAGTAAAAGAAAAAAAATAAAAACATTCCGCTCAGGTCACTATTACATGACAGAGACCACAGCACTAATCGAGTATAGTAGCAAAATAACCCTGACACCAGGGACTCCACCGGAGGGTTCTTTTTTTTCAGTCGGTTCTCTGAATCGTTCTTTTTCCCTTTTCCTTTCCACCATAACCACTTCTCCCGGCCGCCATCATCCACCCCAGAATGTAACGCAAAAAACATCTTAGTAATTAGGGCAGGCAGGGCCAGAAATTTAGGGCGGGCAGGGCCAGTAATTGGGGGCAGGCAGGGCCGGTATTAGCCAGGCAGGACAATATATAGCCAGGCAGGGCATTATATGGGCAGGCAGGGCAGTGTATATAGCAGGCAGGGCAGTGTGTATAGCCAGGCAGGGGCAGTATATGGGCAGGCAGGGCAGGTATATAGCCAGGCAGGGGCAGGTATAGGGGCAGGCAGGGGCAGTATATGGGCAGGCAGGGCAGTATATGGGCAGGCAGGGCAGTGTATATAGCCAGGAGGGGCGGGATATGGGCAGGCAGGGGCAGTATATAGGTGGCAGGGGCAGTATATGGGAGGCAGGGGAAAGTAATGGGCAGGCAGGGCAGGTATATAGCCAGGCAGGGCAGTGTATATAGCTAGGCAGGGGCAGTTTATATAGCCAGGCAGGGGCAGTGTATATAGCCAGGCAGGGGCAGTGTATGGGCAGCAGGGGTGGTGTATGGGCAGGCAGGGCAGTGGAGAGCCAGGCAGGGCAGGTATCTAGCCAGGCAGGGGCAGTATATGGGCAGGCAGGGGAGGTATATAGCCAGGCATGGCAGTGTATATCGCCAGGCAGGGCAGTGTATATGGGCAGGCAGGGCAGTGTATATGGGCAGGCAAGGGGAGGTATATAGCCATGCAGGGCAGTGAAATATGGGCGGGCCCAGGACAGGGTAAAAATGGGGGCCGGGCAGGGTATATGGGCAGGCAGGGTATATGGGTGGCAGGCAGGGCAGGGTATATGGGCAGGCAGGGTATATGGGCAGGCAGGGTATATGGGTGGCAGGCAGGCAGGGTATATGGGTGGCAGGCAGGCAGGGTATATGGGCAGGCAGGCAGGGTATATGGGCAGGCAGGGTATATGGGTGGCAGGCAGGGCAGGGTATATGGGCAGGCAGGGTATATGGGTGGCAGGCAGGCAGGGTATATGGGCAGGCAGGGTATATGGGTGGCAGGCAGGGCAGGGTATATGGGCAGGCAGGGTATATGGGTGGCAGGCAGGGCAGGGTATATGGGTGGCAGGCAGGGTATATGGGCAGGCAGGGTATATGGGTGGCAGGCAGGGCAGGGTATATGGGCAGGCAGGGTATATGGGCAGGCAGGGTATATGAGTGGCAGGCAGGCAGGGTATATGGGCAGGCAGGGTATATGGCAGGAGGGCAGGGTATATGGGCAGGCAGGGTATATGGGCAGGGCAGGGTATATGGGTGGCAGGCAGGGCATTGTATATGGGCGGGCAGGGTATATGGGTGGCAGGCAGGGCAGGGTATATGGGCAGGCAGGGTATATGGGTGGCAGGCAGGCAGGGTATATGGGGAAGGCAGGGTATATGGGCAGGCAGGGTATATGGGTGGCAGGCAGGGCAGGGTATATGGGCAGGCAGGGTATATGGGTGGCAGGCAGGGCAGGGTATATGGGCAGGCAGGGTATATGGGTGGCAGGCAGGGCAGGGTATATGGGCAGGCAGGGTATATGGGCAGGCAGGGTATATGGGGGGCAGGCAGGGCAGGGTATATGGGCAGGCAGGGCAGTAGTTTTAAAAAATAAAATAAAAATCTACTTACCTGATTTCCCCTCCTTTCTCGCCCGGAGCCGGTGGCCGTTCACAGCAGATGCAGGGCCGCGGAGCAGGCGCGGGGATGACGTCATCAAAATCGCGCGCCTGCCCCGCGGCCTCCTGGGAGCGAAAAGACGGGATCAATAGATCCAGATTTTTCAGCCTCGGTGCTGCCCGCACTGCCCCGGGTGCAGGCGGCGGCCGTGATGGCTACATGGCTGGGTCTGTGACCGGGCCATGCAGCCGGTGGATGAAGGGGGACCTGCGCCACAGGCCAGCGCCGGTTACTCGAGGCCCGCCAGGGGGAAACCCCAGCTCCTGGGCGACGCTCCGAGCCGGCGCTGCGGCCCGAAAACCCGGCTGTCGCTCCAACTGGGCAGGGTAGGCGGCTGACCAGGGGGGGCCCCTGAGATCGTGGGGCCCCGGGCAATGGGCCCAAACCCGGCCCAATGGAAGAGCGGCCCTGCATACGTGTCGCCCAAGGTCTATCAGTTCTAAAGCGACAGACAAGGCAGTGCAGATGGCTCCTATGTTTCATAATAGTGAGATCACAGACGTCATAATAAGGGTTGGCTCGAGTTTGCAAAAATGTACGAAAAGTGGAAGATTGGAAACGGATGATTTGGAGCGATGAGAGGAAAGTCAATAGACCGGGCTCTGATGCGGCAAATGGTTCTGGAAGAATCAAAGGAAATGGGGCTAAAAGATCAAGAAATGAAAGGAAGTGTCAAGTTCGATAGAAGAAGCCTGGTGGTAAGAGGTTATTTCACAGCCAAAGGCGTGGTTGTACTTGACTAGAATCAATGGCTATCTCAATGCTGATCTATATGTGAGTATCCTATAAGATGAGTTACTTCATAGACACGATTACCATGGGTATGAAAAGGACGACATAGTGTTCCAGCAGGACAACGACCTAAAGTATACATCGAGATTGGCGAAGAAATGTTTCAATTACAATGAAGTAGAGTTGTTGGATTGGCTCCTACTGTCCCCAGACCTTAACCCAATCAAACACTTGTGAGTAGAGTTTAAGAAAAAGCTATTTTCATACACAAGTGAGTCGACCAGTATGCACCAACATTGGGAACAGGAGAAGAGACCTGGGATCAGATTTCAGTCGAGACATGCTTGAATTTGATCCAGAGCCCAGAAGGATTCAGCCAGTGTTGAAAGCTAAAAGTCGATTTGCAAAATACTAACAAAATAATAAAAATAAAAATTTGGATTTTAAGGAGCAAAACAATAACAATGTAGATACATTACAAGAATATGCGCAACTAAGCCTATATGAAATAAATGCAAATCAAGTTTATGTATGAGATAGCCAAGATGATTGTCTTTAAAACATGGTAGTTTCAAGTGGATGGTGAGATATGGAAACTGAAAGTCAAAAGTTCAAAGCATTGTTACCCTTTTGCTTGTCAGTGTTTTCTACCTCTAAATATCATTTCATCATTTACTAATTCTAGTGTTTGGAGGATCTTAGGCCCCAATTAATTAAACCATATCTAAGATGTGTAGACATTTACATGAAGGCCGAATTGTAACATAACACCTAGGTATATGGTACAGGAATAGTTTAGAATGGTGATGGATCCCCTCTCCAAAGTGATGGAAAATGAATTTCAAGATGTCTTAAATTTTGTTTGCAAGTCAATTCTGGATGTGATTTTGAGATTTTTTTGGTAAACCTTCTACTCACGAATGAGAGACTTCCTTCTGCAAACAGGATGTAGCAACTTCACATTGAGGTCTCACTGAGGAGACCTTCACAACTGCTTTCACAACCATGTCTGCAATGTCTTTGGTAGAATTACTTACCACATACTTTACTGGAGGAGTTTTTCATCCTACACACGCACTTTATACAGCCATATATCCCTACAGTAATATACTAGACACTTCATTCAAAATAATATATTACATTTCTTCAGAAATTCTACATTTATTTTGTCTTTAAAGGTTCCAAGAACAAATTTCTCCAATTGGCTTTAACTGTTACTACTATGTTTGGTAATCTTGCATTCCCAGCCCATAACAGTGCAGTAAAGCAGGTTGTAGAAATGGAAAGCATTTCCAATACAATGTCAAATGGGAAGGAACAGTTGGAAGCAGGACGAACGCCAGGATTTTAGTGGAGAGCACACCATAGCAACAGGCAGCATTTACAGCTTGGTCCTGCGTTACATTCAGATGCTGCCAATATAAAGACTCCACAACTCATCTAAGGGTTCCTTGGGGAACAGCAAAACCCCAAACTAAAACATTAATCAAATGCATATTTGTTCACTGTGAGAAAGGAAGCCAAAAAAGCATCCCCCGGTGTCTGGGGTCAATGAAATGTATCTCTCAAATCACTGAACATCACTGTTATCACTGATAGCCTCATGATTTTTGGTTTACTTAGTGTCTTTAACACAGAGATAACACTTGTTTAAAAAAAACTAATATTTCCCACACAAAATGACCACCTTTGTTCAGAAAAAGATTAGCTTTAGCCTGTTGATGATATGAACTGTGATGCTGATTTCCTATGTCAGATACATTATAGATGACCTAAGATCTAATCAGAAATGAGTTGAATTGGGCTTAAAAAATAAAGAAATATCATGGAAATGATCAAAAATAAAAAATGATTATGTATTGTGCACCAATACTATGCCGCATAAAAGGCTGGTAAGTAAAATGAGAATGTTTAGACAGTGATAGAAAACAAAGATAGATACTCGGATTGGATCCCTGTTACTAGGGGGTATCAGTATTGGACCCTATTCTCTTTAATACATTCCGTAATGATCTTACACATGGATTGCACAGTAGAATACAATCTTTGTAGATAATACCAAGCTCTGTAAAGTATTCAACACAATAGAGGACAATGTTCTATTACAAAGGGATCTAGATAAGTTGGAGGTTCTATCATTACATGCTAAATGGAAAAACACTGGGACAAATTGATATGGAGAAGGACTTGGGAATCATGGTGGACAGTAAACTTAATTGTAGCAGTCAGTGTCAGGCAGCAGCTGCCAAGGCAAATGGGATTATGGGGTGTATTAAAAAGGGCATAGATGCACATGATGAGAACATTATTCTCTCATTATACAAGTCACTGGTCAGACCACACATGGAATATTGTGTACAGTTTTGGGCACCAACAAAATAATAAAAGGACTGGGTGGACTACAATGCCCAGAAAGATTAAAAATATTAGGGTTATTTAGTTTAGAGAAAAGATGGCTCTGGGGTGGCATAAATATGTATACATGTACTAGGGTTCGATATAGAGATCTCTTCCAAGATCTATTTATACCCAGGACTGTATCTAGAATAAAGGAGCATCCTCTACATCTATAGGAAAGAAGGTTTCTACATGGACATGGAAAGGGATTCTTTACTGTTAGAACAGTAAGACTGTGGAATTCTCTGCCAGAGGAACTTGTCATGGTAGATTCACTAACAGAGTATTCGAGTTTCACATCAAACTTTGGTGCACTCTACACACATGAAAATGTGTTGTGTCATCTATAGAACAGTGTGCCAGCAGTTCTTGGGTGCAATATACATAAAAAATACCACATACGAATTCATAGATGTCATGCTTTCCCATAGGACTATTGTAAAAAATCCATCCATTTTTAGAATGGTCACTATCAACCTTGATTTCAAGAGAGTAGCACAGAGGTTGTGTTGTAGTCAATGCAGATCTGTAGACATAGTCGAAACTATGCAGCCAAATAGGACAAGACATATGAATGGTTTCTTGGTATTTTCCTAAGGATTTTCCCATATTGTGTGTGTTTTATGATATTTTATGATGTTTCCTGACTATTTCTAGCTATATTGTCTCTTATGTTGCAAACACAAATTACTATGAAAATTTGTTTCAAGTTCAGACTACATAGAATTTTATAGCAAGAATACAACCATCATATGACATCAGATGACACATGCTGTGCATTACATTATGCCATTGGGCAGATCTCTATATTTTGAGCTGCCAGAGTAGCTCACTCTATAAAAAGTAATAGCAAACAACTCCAGCAGTAAAAGGGTCAGCAAGGTAAAATAAATGAGCGCCATGGGTCTGAGCAGTTTCTGCTATGGCTGCTGGGTTATCAGAATTTCTTTACATTTTTATTGAATTGGCTTTTTATTCAGTATTTATAGTGTGGTTCTCTTAATATGAACTTTGCTACAAAAGATTTTAACCCCTTAAGGACCAAACATTTTTTTCTTCATGTTCGTTTTTTCCTCCCCGCCTTCCAAGAGCTATAACTTTTTAATTTTTCCATCTATATATGAGGAGGGGAACATCTCTCTTATGAGAGACCATTTAAGGTGTTGTAGTGGTTTTGTTTTGCCTTTTAGCCCACTATTCAGTATTGCATATCACAAGGCATTATGGGAAAGGAGCTGGAAAGCTCACTGCGCCCTCTTAGGTTGTAACAAATCCTCAATTTACTTCTGATTCACTGAATCTTTGAGAAGCAAAAGGAATAATTGTCAAGCAATATTGCTCATCTACATACGCGTTTCGGGGTTTTGCCCCTCATCAGTGTAGAGCAGAGCGATATTGGCTTGACTGGTGGGAGGCAATGAGTGGGTATGAGGAGGGGAACATCTCTCCTTATGGAGAGCACCAGTTAAGGTGTGTATTCCTTTTTTTGCTTCTCAAAGATTCAGTGAATCAGAAGTAAATTGAGGATTTGTTACAACCTATAGAGGGCGCAGTGAGCTTTCCAGCTCCTTTCCCATAATGCCTTGTGATATCCATCTATATAGACATTTTAGGGCTTATTTTCGACCATATCATATCATGTACTGATAAGCCCCCAAAAAAGGGGGGAATGGGGAAAAAAACGTAATTGTATCATTTGTGCAGGGGTTTTGTTTTTATGTTGTTCACTATTCAGTGTAAATTATTATTATTATTTATTATTACCTATACATATACTCACCTTAGCCTATATATATATACACTTACCTACAAGTGTCCCTCAAACCTTCTGCTACTGCTCCAGAACTCCCTGATGATCTCTCCTCTTGGCTTCCTCTCTTCCAGGAGAAGTTCAGACTCCATTGTAATTGAATAAAGGACGAGCCATTCCTATGTTTCAGGACGAGAATTCAGAAGTCAAGAGAGGCGGATCCTTTGGAGCTCCAGAGCAGTAGTGACCGGTGACCTGTAGGTAAGAATAACTTTTTTTTAAATTTTCTTACCAATCTTAATCCAAATGAACAATAATTTTAAATTTTCTGAACAAACTCTAGGGTTGATCACGTCTGACGATACCTTCTTGGTATAAGGATATAACTAAAAGCAAGCCATAACGAGTCCCCCTGCTAGCACCCATAGAGATTGCCTGTTGAATGGAGCGCAAGCCTCTTCTGTGTGTCAAGACAAAAACCCGAAAGTCAAGAGGAGTGGATTGTCGGGAAGCTCCAGCAGTACGGGACCTGTAGATAAATATAACTTTTTAAAACATTTTCTTCTCACCCGAGTCCAATTAAGCAATAATTTTTATTTGAACCACAACCCCTTTAAATGGGCTAGAAGGGTCGTTTGAAAATAAAGTTTAAAGAGTCCCCCTGCTAGCACCACTAGGGATTGCCTGTTGCTGGTGAGGAAACCTGTCAATGGGTATTTGTCCCCATGGCACAGCACAAATACCGGTCGGTTTGTCTGAGCGGTATTTGCACTGTTTTCAGGCTGTGCTCGGGATTAGCGGAGAAAAGTGCTCTTCGCATAGACATGTTCATATTCCGCCCAAAAACTGGCAGGAAGAATGGACATGTTCAATGTTTTTCGGACCGCTGCGCGGGTTTTCCATAGATGTCCGTTTTAAAGTTTGTCAGCCGGTTTGCAGACAGTTTTCAAAACCGAAAACCGTCTGTAAAACCAGCTGCAAACCCGTGCCATGGGGACAAGGCCTAAGTGTTCAGCAACATTCAAATTAGTTGGTTGTCTCTGTAATACATGACAAGTCTCCATAGCGAGGAAAACTTTTTTAGAACTGCTCCCTACTCCAATCAATAAATGAGGCTCCTGAATTTAAGATATCCCTCAGAATTCCTTCATATGGTATATGAAAGTAGGTTTTCTACCTTTAAGGAGGGTCTGTGGCTATTCCCCATGTGCCTGTTTTAGTAAATCCTTGTGTTCACCATGAAATAACAATTCTGGTGCATCTTCTCTTATAACCCTGTGTTGTGCTGTTATCCCTCAGATATACCTTCTAGAACTGTATAACTGAATCAGTCAGATGGGTGTTACCAATTATGGGTTTGTCCTTGCACAGTCTGACATTGCCTAATCAGTGCTGACAGTCAATGCATGCAGGGACACGCCCTCTGAAATCAAGAAGGATAACACCCTTCGGACAGATTCAGTAATACATTCCTAGGCGGAATAACAGTGGAACAGCACAACACAGAGTTATAAGAGAAGATGTTCCAGAATTATTATTTCACAGAGAACACAAGAATTTACTACAACAGACAAGTCAGAAGATGTCAGGTCCTCTCTTAAATCATACAGACATCATACAGAGCTATCATAGATTTTAATACAAGCTGAGCTAAACTTTCATAAGTTTAGAAATACACTGTAACGTAATAATAGATTTTTTTCTTCAAAATGCAATAAGTAAAGCTGTTTTTACTGTTTTTTAAAAATAATATAATTAACAATTTAATATTTACTTTTTAGACCAACAATCAACTTATTGCAAATTGATTGTTATTTAAGAGGAGCCTTCACACTGCCCATTTATCGAGCAGTGAATGATGGCATAAACGATCGTGCATCAGACTTATAGTCAGGCCCGGACTGGGCCGCCGGGGGATCGGTGAATCCCCCGGTGGGCCCCCCCGAGCCGCTGTGGGCCCCGGAGGCAGTGCCGTCACTCCCTGGGGCCCGGCCGCGCAGTCTGTCACTGAACGCCCGAGCCCTGCGTCCCGAGCGCCCAGAGACCGGCCCGGGAGTTGGGGACTGATGTCCCCGACTCCCGGGGCTGCGCGGTGTCAGCGGAGCCGAGTGCCGCTAGCGCTGCGCTCCGCTGAACTCCCTGGCAGGCTGAACGCGTTAGGCCTTAAGCCTGCCGGGCGCCGGCCCCTACTGCTGACGTAGGCGGCGTGGTGATGTCACTTCACCGCGCCGCCTTTGCAGGGCGGCAGTAGGAATCAGCGGCCCTGACTACCTAAAGGGGGCCCTGGCTACCTAAATACTAAAGGGGGCCCTGACTACCTACACACTAGCAAAAGGGTGGGCCCTGACTTCCTGCACACTAGCTAAATGGTGGGCCCTGACTTCCTGCACACTAGCTAAAGGAGGTCCCTAACTACTTGTATACTACCTAAAGGAGGCCCCTAACTACCTGTATACTACCTAAAAGAGACCCCTAACTGCCTGTATACTACCTAAAAGTGACCCCTAACTGCCTGTATACTACCTAAATGAGACCCCTGTCTGTATACTACCTAAAGGAGGCCTTAACTGCCTGTATTATTATTATTATTATTATTTATTTTAAAAGCGCCATTGATTCCAGGGCGTGTACATTCGAGGGGGTTTACTTTACATTACATAAGTCAAAAGTGTTACAGTGATAAAGGGATAATGAAATGGCACGACAAAAGGGACAGGTCCCTGCCCCGAGGGCTTACAATCTACAAAGGAGGGGAAAGAGACAGGAGGTGAGGGGCAGACTTGTTTGGGGAGGAAGTAGTGACAAGATTAGTAAAGGTTAAAAGGCAAGCTGAAGAAATGGGTTTTCGGGTTCTTTTGAAGGGTGAAAGTGGGGAGAGTCTGATGTGTTGGGGCAGTGATTCCCCGAGTGTGGGGTGAAGCACGGAGAAGTCTTTGGAGACGGTTGTGTGGGAGCGAAAAGGGGGAGAGCAGAGAAAAGGGCCGTGAGGAGGAGAGTGCGTGGGGGGATATTTAAAATTAGGGCGGGAATGTATGGGGGGGAGAGGTCAGGGAGAGCCTTGTAGGTCATGGTTATACTTGAAATAAATTCGCGGGGAAATGGGAAACCATAAAGGGGGTTTGGGAAGGGGGGGAAGGCGAGGAGTAGCGGGAGAGAGGTGGATAAGAGGGGCACCGATTTAAAGGAGGATTGGGGGGGAGCGGGGGTGCTAGCGGGGGGCCACTGGAAATGTTGGGAAACCCCCGTCTGTATACTACCTAAAGGAGGTTTTAAGCCTGTATACTACCTAAAGGAGACCCTAACCCCTGTTATACTAAGGAGCCCTAACGCCTGTATATTTTTAAAAGGGGAGTCCCTAATGGCTTGAGCCTATAAAAAGGGGCCCTAACTACCTACACTTACCTAACTGGGGGAAAACCCCTACCTCACCTAACAATTTGGGATCCCAACACCCTACCTCACCCTACCAAGGGGGTCCCCCAAACCAAACTGTAGCCTTTCCTTTCCCTAAGGGGGCCTGCTTATCTAACTGGGGGCTGTTTTTTCCCCACTCATGGCTAGTTTCCCACCAACCTACCTGGGGCTGGGCTTCCCAAATTATCCAGCGGGGGTCTACCTACCTAAAGAGGGCCTATCTAGTTACCTGGGGCCTTGCCTATTTGCCTACCTACCTGAGTCTTGTTACCTACCTGGTAATTTAATTGAGAGGGAAGCAGCCCATAGTTGTTGCATTATCTCCAGGGGTTAGTCCTCCCCTCCCCTCCACCCCCTTAGGATACTAGGCCTCTAAGTTATGGCTTGTACCCGCTTTCCCACCCCTGGAAGCTTGTACAGAGGTGGGAAGAGGTAAAGAGTGCTGGGAAAAATTTAGGATTCTAAGATATTTGTGGGGTAATTTCTGCAGGGATGAGTGTGGCTGGGGGCAAGTCATCATGGCGGTGTGGAATGGATGCAGAAGAAAAGGGAATAAGAACAACTCATGAGAGAAGAGAATGACTCATCAGATAAGACGTCTCCGGTGAGTCCCTGACGTCAGGGATTATTTTACTTCTATATTGGATCAGTGCTGCATTCACTGTAATTTTATGTGACCTGAGCTGGTGTCAGACCACTATGTGGTCTCTATATGGCAGTGTTGTATGTTATACCTGAGCTGGTGTTTGACCTCTATGTGGTCTCTATATGGCGGTGTTGTAGGTTATACCTGAGCTGGTGACTGACCTGTATGTGGTCTCTATATGGTGGTGTTGTAGGTTATACCTGAGCTGGTGTCTGACCTCTATGTGGTCTTTAGATGGTGGTGTTGTAGGTTATACCTGAGCTGGTGTTGGACGTCTATGTGGTCTCTATATGGCAGTGTTGTAGGTTATATTGGCGCGGGTATAGTGGCAGAGTACATGTGTCTCTGATTGTAAGGCTATGTCCACACTGCACAGGGTTACGATCATATCTCCGGCGCTTTTCGTTTTTTAAAAGCGCCGCAGATACGATCGTCAGTGTGGTGCCATAGACGGCCATAGAAAAGACGAGTTGTTGTCTACACAGCTCGTCTTTTCTCTGCCCGTCTTTCGGCAGCGGTGTATTATACAACATGTTGTATAATACGCCGGTGCTTCTCGTCTTCTTGACGTCTTCCCATAAAAATGCTATTGTATGGGGGACGACGGGAACACGAGCAGCGGCCGCGGCTTTTGCACAAAGCGTGACAAAAGCCGCGGTCCTGCATCAGAGAGAGAACGGCCACTTTTGGGGCCGTTTTTTCTCTGATGCAGTGTAGACATAGGCTAAGAGTGAGGGAATACCTGACCCTGTGATTAGGAGTTAGACTTTTACTTTCTTGCTGGTGTTTATTTTAGAAGGTGGTGAGGTGCGTGACCAAGGGAAACATGGAGGGGGATATTGTATGTGGGTCGGTGGGGGATATGGATGGAGCTACTTAGGCCTGTGTCTATGATATGTTAGACTGACAAATGTGTGACTACATTGTACTAGACAATACAGTTCTGTTTTGCACACTGTATTATGTGGTAAAATGGGCGCATTTATGTCCGAGAGGCCGGTAATATTTTCATGTACAGTAGGGTGGGCCCCCGAGATCAATTCCCCTGTGGGCCCAGTCTTTGGGCCGCAAGCTCACTCGCAGTATCATCCCGTACTCACCTCACCACGCTCCTGTTGCTTGCTAGGCAGGGCAGTTACATTTAAAGGGATTTGCTATCACCAGGCACTGACCCAATTTTAGTCCTGCCCCTTCCTCGATTTCCTGCTGAATCGATAGTGCCCTAGAACCTTGAGAGGAAGTGTTCCACTGTTATTCTCCTTAGTCGCCGTCCCTTGACCACAAATCTTTGCCGCCTGTCCTGACTTTTCTGCCTGTCCCCGACTACGAGCTTGCATCACAATTTTGTACCATGCTACCCCTCGGCTGCCACCACAAGCAAGTCGCATCAGGGGTAGTGACCTGGTAGTCTTCTTCCACAGGAAGTCCATCCTGCCGTGTGGCGGGCTTTGGTGAATCTGCTTGCGGTGGTCCAGTGGATCCACATCGCTGGCCTGCCATTACAGTAGGCCCAGCGTTAAAATAGGACTTAAATTCATTACCTTTTACACCCTGCCTTAGGGTGTAACAGTTGTACATACATGGCAGCTGCGGAAGCCTGCATGAGGCTTCCTGCTGCCATGGCAACTGATCACCCCCCTACAAGTACGTTGCGGGGAGGTTATTAAAGGGAGGAGTGGTGCGCAGACGCTAGACGCCGTAGCATCTAAAGTGTTGAGAGCAGGGATGGAGCCGGCTCTATCCCTTTGTACTAGCAGCGCTGTACTGAGTGTGGCCGCTGGCTCTATCCCTGCATACCAGCGGCACTGTACTGAGTATGGCCGACGCCTGTACCGAACACGGCCGCACTGTGCTATATCAGGGTGTCAGGAGACTGGAGTGCCGTGATTCTGTGGGAAGCCTGCTGCGGGGTTTCACCCCTTAGAACTCGCTGCCGACTTTCCACAGCATTGCTCCTCTCCAGCCTCCTGCCGCCCTGAGATAGTATATTCGGTCTATAAGACGCATCGCTGTTTTCTCCAAAAATTGTGGGGGAAAAAGTGCGTCTTATAGTCTGAAAAATACAGTAATGGCTTTTGGGTCTACCATGTACAGAAGCTTGCTAAGCCCCTGCCATTCATAGGGCCTAACAGGCTGCTTGTCACAGTTATGTTACACTGCAATACAATGATGTATTGCTATGTTTTAAAAAAGTGATCAAGCAATTGCAGTTTACTCCTGTAGTGACTTAAAAAATATAAAAAATAATAAACAGTTAAAAATCTAAAAAAAAAGGAAAAAATGCACACACACAAAATCCCAGATAGTTTTAATTGTTTCTGCCTTGAAATAATTTTTACTTAGGCCATGTGTTCACTTGTGTCGACATTTCTTTCTATCTGTTTGTTCATAGGAATAAAAAAAATGAAACTAGTGGTGGTAGCAGATCCATTAAATTCTTAATCATTTTAATGTAAAATGGTGCAGCATGCTGCACTGTTTTTTCCATCATTCTTTATGAAATCTGTGAACCAGGACTTATTTTTAGTAAATGCTAAACTACAAAATGTACCATTTATAAAATGTTACTCTTATTTTCTTCTGTCTTAAACTTCGGTGTGTCTTATGGTCACAGAAATACAGTAATGGATGAGATCATGTTGCTGTGGAGCACTAGTCCATACAGGAGAACTGCAGAAAGGACCTCACCAATCATTATGTCATGGTATATGTTAGCGATATGCCATAACTTTATATTTTTATCACTATATGTCACAAATAATGCTACTGCTCAGAATGCATCTATGTTGCACTTTACAGGAGGGACGTTATTACTCACCAAGTGTAAGTATACAATTGCAGGTTATTTTTGACATTATTTTCATTGCTTGCCTGTAATTACTGACTTGGCTACACACAGAATCATTTATCCATTGTGTCACAAAAACCAGCCAGTCAGTGAAACAGCTATTCACATGCAGATTGTTGGTAATGAGAACATATTATATTGTTACAGGGTTACAGATAAAGGGTTAGACCCTCCAAATCTCCTGGGGCTCCCTAGAGAAGCTGTTCCGGTTTTAATAACTCTTTCCCATCCCTGTCAGGCATCGTTCCTCCCAGTAGCTTGGTAATCTCTCTGTGTCAGGCTCCCATGCTGGTCTCATCCTGTAGGTAATGTGTGTGAAACATATTTATGATTCCCCCTATACAATGAAGGGGTGGGAGCTGTGGTCTTGATTGCTTTCCTACACAATGGAACCACCATCAAGATAATGGTTCTCAAGGCAAAATCACTGCAACCTGCAGATAACCAAGATCGCATCCAGGGTCTGAGATGATGAAGATTAGGATCTGGCCAAAGGCCCAAAGGGAAAGCAATGGGGATTTTCATGAACAGTACCTTCAAGATGACATCTAGATAATAGGATAACTAGCAGAAGTGACCTGTTTAGCCGGTCTCTTAAATGATAAGAATTACATATTCTCATCAGAGTGAAAGATGTTATACAAACATATCACGGGGAAAATATTTTTAATGACCACAACACATATCAGTAACCTACATGCAAATGTCCCAATTATATTACTATTCCTTAACCTAAGCTGTTTCAAATATAGTTGTAACAGGATACACGGATAGTAGTGTCGGATTGGGCTGCCTGGAGCCCAGTGGTGGAGATGGTTTTTGGGGCCCACCTACAGCTACTGCACCTACTGTACATGACTCTTGCTTTCCGCCTTTCTCCCTGGAAAGCAGCCTTGGATTTAAAATGTCCAGGGATCACCATGCTTAGGGGTCCACCATTGATTTCCTGTATGGAGGTTTTATAAACAATAAAGTTCTATCTTCTTTTTCACAGAAGATTATTCAAAGATGAACACCAATATGGCTACTCTGCTTGCTGTCACTTTTACAAAAACGGGGTTGCAGCAGTCACACTTGTGACCAGGTCCCAGAGATAGGTAGCCCCACAGGCTCCGCTCATCACACTGGTGCGTCGCTGGGTCTATGTGATGCATCAATCGCAGTGGCCGCCATTCAGCCCTCTAGATGACATGGCGCAGGCAGCGCGATGTGATGATGTCGTCTGCTCTGGATTCAAAGAGAGGTGTTTGACGGAGGAACAGGGAGGAGGTGGGTATTTGTTTTTTTAATTTTTAATAGGTGGGTCTGTATACTTACTGGGGAAAAGCCTTATATACCTACTTACCGACTGGGGGGCCTATGTATCTACTTACCTACTAAGGGGCCCTATATAAATACCTACTAGAGGGGGCCCTATATACCTATCTACTAGAAGGGGCACTATAAACCTACTTACCTACTGGGGGTCCTATATTACCACCTATCTACTGGGGAACCCAATATACCTACATAAGGACTGGAGGGCCCATGTACCTACTTATCTATTAGGGGACCCTATCTACGTACCTACTAGGTGCCCTATATACCTACCTACTAGATGAGGTCTATAGATCTACCTGCTAAAGGTGGCCCTATATACCTACCTACTAGAGGGGGCCTATATATCTACCTACTGAAGGGGGCCCTATATACCTAACTACTAGAGGGGGCCTTATATTTCTATCTACTAAAAGAGGCCATAAATACATACCTACTAGTGGGGCTTTATATACCTACCTACCTACTGGGGGCCTATATACCTACCTACTGGGTGATTCTATATACCTACCTACTGGAGGCACCTATGTACCTAACTGCCTATTGGGGGAAACCTATATACCAACCAATCTACTGAATAACCCTATGAACCTACTTAATGGGGGGACCAGTACTTATCTACTAGGGGGGCCTTATATACTTTCCTACTGGGGGAACCGTATATAGCTACCTACCTATTTGTGAGCCTATGTACCTATTTACTGGGGGAGCCTTATATATCTACCTACCCATTGGGGGGAACCTATATTTCAACTTATCTACTTAGGGACCCTAAATATCTATCTATTATGGGGCCCTATATACCTAAGTGCTGAAGGAACCCTGTAGAGAAGGGGAACTTTACCTACTTAATTGGAAGAGTCTATCCACTTATATGACTTTTTTTAATGTCTAATCTACCTAAAAAAAGTGTCTGTCTGCCTATTTTTTAAAACTTTTTTGGTGGGTAGGGGAGGGGGGGGGGAGGCTGCCTACTATATAGGTTGTGTTCCTACCTACTGGTTGTAATGCAGAGGTAGATTCGCTGGAGCCACGCCAGGGAGCGGAGTCTAAGTAGCCCCCGGTTTTCACTAGAGCCCACCGCAAAGCGGGATGGACTTGCTGCGGCATGAGGCTACCATGTCGCTACCCCTGACGTAACTTGCTTGCGATGGCGGCCGGGGTAATGCGTGGTACAGAATCGAAATCCAGAGACGTAGTCAGGGACAGGCAGAAGGTCAGGACAGGTGGCAGAGGTTCGTGGTCAGAGACAGGCAGATGGTCAGGGCAGGCAGCAAACAAACAGGCAAGGTCAGGAAACGTAGTGGACAGACTGGTACACGGATGATCAGACAGGACTTCCAACACTCACTAGAGTTAGGTAACGCACACCAACGAACTGGCAGAGAGTGCCGGGGGCGTTTCCCTTAAATAGGACCAGCAGCCGACAATAGACAATTACCGGGATGCTGGCCCTTTAAATCCAGACCAGCCGTCGCTCGCGGCGGCCGGGACAGGCAGGAGCAGCGTGCACCAGAGCGTGGACGGGTAAGTGAAGCGGCGCCAAGGACCAAGCAGCAGAGAGACGGCCGCAGGGAGCCGTGGCACCCGCGCCATCCCCCATGACACTGGTGCACAAATGGGGGCCCTATAAGTGGCTGGGAGCACTTTCAGTGTTTGGAGTCCAATAACTGTGTGGATTACCAAAGGGGGCATTATTAGCATTTGGTATGCTCTGCATGGGGAGTTCGTACAGAGGTGGGAATTTGTAGGGAGATGCTGGAAAAGTGAGAAGTCTAAGATGTTTGTGTGGTAAACTCTGCAGGGGTGAATTGTGGCTGAGAGAAGACATCATGATGGTGTGGAGGGGATGGAGAAAGAAAAGGGAAGGAGAACAAATCACCTCAGAGAAGACTCTATCTGTGAGTCCCTAGATGTAATTGCACTGTAATCACTTATGTCTGCAGAACCTGTATACAACTGGTATATACTACTATATGGTCACTGTAGGGTGGTAATAGTGGTCTTAGTGTAGCGGTTCATATTCAGTAACAGTACAGTGGTTTTATTCAGCCACTTTCAGGTGGTAATGTAGTGATGATGTGGTGGTATTACTTGATCCTTGTATATCGTTGTTATTGGTATTATTGGTCTTGGTATATTGCTTTGGTCAGTAACATTATGATGGTCTTAGTCACTATATAGTGGTGAGAAGTGGTGATAATGTAGCCCTTGCATACATACTGACCCACAGAATAAATATAACATGTCAATTAAACTATTCAGTGCAAACTCCAACAAAAACTAAACCCAAAAAACAGACACATTCGCATTTTTTTCCAAGTTTAACGCACAAAGATTTTTTGGGGGGCTTGAGGAGAAGGCAAGAGGGAACAGACACTTTTTTTCTTGGCCATTTGAAACAAATTTTCTTTCATTAGAGAATCTCTTTAAGTAGAATTAATATATTTGCAGTGGGCTACACCGCAGACATCTATGGCATCAAGTAGGGAACCTGTTGTTGAAAAGTAGTTGTGGACAGGACAGCCAAGCTGAAGATTTTCACCACTGCCCATGAATATTTAGTTATTCCCTAGATAGATAGATAGATAGATAGATATATAGATAGATAGATAGATAGATAGATAGATACATGGGCATAACTATAGTCATAGCAGCTGCTATGATGCTATGGAGCTCAGAAGTTAAAGGGAACCTTGCTGAGGGCAGCACAAGCTAGTGTCAGACCTGCTGTTTCCAGCACTGTGTCCCTTATTCTGGAATATGCTGGAGTTTTAGAGCATTTACCCCTCAAATGTTATTCCTGAGCAGGTGCTAGCTCCACCCACCAAAGGCTAGCTCCGCCCACTGACAGTTATTCACATGTTTCTACCTATTAAAAGTAATAAGTTTGTCAGTTGAGGTGGGCGGGGCTAGCCTCAGGTGGACGGGGTTTGAAAAAACTGACACTCTGAAGGACTGTTCGAATGACTCTTCTGGCTGAAAACTGCAGATTTGAGCATTAAATACGCGAAAACTACAGCATCTTACAGAATAAGGGACACAGCACTGGAAACAGCAGGTCTCACACTACCTTGTTCTGTCCTCAGCCAGGGGGCAAAAACTATGCGACAGGTTCTCTTTAAAGGGGCCCTCTCAAGTATAAGAATTGTAATTTTTAAATGGAATAAGAAGTTACTGGGTCTCTGATTCCTTGCACTACTATGTGGGTTCTTTGATACATAGCATGTGTGGGCCCTATGAATTCTAGTTATGCCGATAGATAGATAGATAGATAGATAGATAGATAGATAGATAGATAGATAGATAGATAGATAGATAGATAGATAGATAGATAGATAGATAGATTTGAGCTAAATAAATAATAAATAGATTATGATAACTAGATGATAAATAGACAGATAGAAATGAAATAGTTAAATAGGTAGATTTGAACTAGATAAATAATAAATAGATGATAAGTAGACAAAATGATAGATAGATATATATGAAATAGACAGATAAATAATAAAATGAACATTCCTGGATTATAAATATTGCTGAAGTCCCTTGAGATGAGGGGCTCTGTACAGGTAGCCTGCCCTCTGCTTTAGACCTCCTATGTATACTTAAGCATTAAACAGCAAAGCTTTTCAAACAACACTTTTGTTGCACTGCCAATTGTAAAACTTTTTGATTTGCTTCCTAAGCTGTCAACTTGGATAGAGGACAATGGATATTTAATACACACTGAAAGCATGCAAACAGTGTCCAAGTGCTATCAAGTATTTGTATAGACAGAGCAACATACAAAGTCTCACTATGTGATACAAGTAGGAGTCAATTACTATACTTTACACTATAGAGTGAAAACTGGCTTTACTGGAAATTATACAATGTCATGTAAAAAAAAACTTAATCCAAAAAAGTGATAGATCCCCTTTAACAATGAAAAAAATATCATGTCTTTTGAAATAATATAATAAATCACAATCTCTTTATATCATATCCAGATACAAACACAACGTCCTCAGAACAGTGCCGCATGGACAAAACAAACCCGCTTGGTTCAGCGTGCCCTTTTATTGACTTTTTTATGCTTTCCGCTGTGATTCCTTATTGTATCCCTTGGAGACTGCATGGTTCTATAAACTGACTCGGTTTTCCCTTACAGGAAGTGAGGGTTTTCCACATCTGCTTTTTAAGAGAGAAATAAAAACAGAGGTTTGCTAAATATTTATAAGACGACTTTGATTTCCTTTGTTTTCTCAAACACGTTTTTGGATGGATTCTGCCTTAATGTCTGTTCCTTCTTCCTGTTTCCTCGTTACTTCCCAAATTAAGTAGCCATCACATTCGCAGTTTAAACAGAACCCAGCGTCAGGACTGACAGATATAAACGACCTCTCTATGAACCTTCTCAGTTTACCAGTGGAAGCTTTTTCCTTCTATGTCTACTCACCATCTCCTGCGAGACTTGGTTTTTATTATTCCCTAATAAAACCCTTCCGTACATTCCATGTGTCCTGTCACATTCAATGCACTGATTTATTTTTATATCGAGGTAAAAAGGGAAATCCAAGAAAGATGAATATTTATTATGAATTATAGCTGGCTAGAGACAGAAAAGCTTTGCTTTATATCCCGATTCCAAGTCATGAATGAGAATTATCATCGTGATTGCATCTAATGATTTCCGTTATAATTTGTACGTTTTCTTTTTATAATAAAACAGATTTTTTTACTGGTGAAAAAAAGATAATATTGTTAGATTAGAAACACACAAATATGTCATGGATAATATCAATTTATCTATAGCCAGATATACCAACAGACTGGCATAACTTCCAGAAGAGCTTATCCTCCATCCAGGTACGAAATCGCTAACAAGGCCCCTTACCTTCCATTGTTCATAATACCGGGGTCTTCTTATGTGATAAAGTGACCTTTTGTCCTATATGGCAACAGCAATCAGATATCACTGCTGATTGTGTACCTTTTATGGTTATGCTTCTGATCCCAACATTTGAAACCCAAATGATGAAGCAATTTAAAGGAACCTTGTCTCTATTAAAATGCAGTCCAATCTGCAGGCATCATGTTATAGAATAAGAGGAGGAGCTGATCAGATAGCTATCTTGTGCTGTGGGAAAAGATTTAGGGCCACATGTATCAACCTGTTTAGGTCTAAAACTCACTTTTTTGCCCATAGGTTACTACGAGCAAAAGAGTGAGTTTTAGACCTAAACAGTTTCATACATGTGGCCCTTAGTAAAACTTGCAGTTTATTTAAACCTCTTTCATTCTGGGCATAGGAGTCCAGTGGGCAGTGATTGACAGCCTTTCCGGTATAAGTGTGTCTTCCTATCTATCTATCTATCTATCTATCTATCTATCTATCTATCTATCTATCTATCTATCTATCTATCTATTTATCTATCTATCATGAATTTTTGTATAGATTAAATAAATATGTTTACTTATTTCACCTGCTGTGTGTACATATATCTACTGTTATTGACATGAAATTCTTATCTGATGTCGATAACAACTCATCCAATCCACACAGACAAAGAAATCAGACTATAAATGCTCATAAATTATGTTATGTGTAATAATGAGAAATGACACTGGGTAAAAGTATTGAACACATAAAGAAAGAGAGGTGTAAAATGTTGTGGAAAGTCATGACACCATCTGAAATCGATCAGTAATTAGAAAGCAATCCTGCAATACTGCCAATATCAGTTGGTTCAACTGATGGCCTATAAAAAGGTGTCTCATTACCAAGGTGTCACACAAGAAATATCTTATGATGGGTGAAACCAGTAAGCTGTCCAAAGACCTTTTCAACCTTATTGTTGCAAAACATACTCATGGCATCGGTTACAGAACCCCCATGGCCTGTATGCACGCTCACCATGCAACACTCCATTTCTGAACAAAAAGCATGTTCAAGCGTGTTTAAAGTTTGTTCAACAACATTTAGAGAAGTCTGTGAAATACTGGGAGAATATAGTGTGGTCAGATGAGACCAAAAGTTTACTCTTTAGATGCCATAATACACACCATATTTGGAGGATAAAACACCATCTCAACAGTGAAGTTTGGAAGTAGGAACATCATGGCGTGGGGCTGTTTTCAGCACACGGCACTGGCAAACTTCATGTAAGGGTTTGGTGGGTTCGCTGGACCACCGCAAGCGATGATAATTAAGCCACGCCAGGGAGCGGAGTCTAAGTAGCCCCCGTTATTCACCAGAGCACGCCGCAAACCGGGATGGACTTGCTGCGGTGTGAGGCCCGGGACATGCAGGAGCAGCGTGCACAGGAGCGTGGACGGGTAAGTGAGCAGGCGCCGTGACCCGGGCAGCAGGGGGATGGTCGCGGACGGTCGCGGGGGGCGACGGCACCTGCGCCAGCCCTCATGACAGTACTCCCCCTCTTTTTACGGAATTTAGAGAGGAGGTCAGGAGACAGATTAGCCTCAGGTTCCCACGAACGCTCCTCCGGCCCGAACCCCTTCCAGTCAATCAGAAAGAACCGCTTCCCCCTCACTGTTTTCTCCGCCAGCACCTCCTTGACCTCAAAGATGTTATCAGAGTCGGCCACAGGAGAAGGCGAGACAGATCCACGGGAGAAGCGATTCAGCACCACAGGTTTGAGATGAGAAGCATGGAAGGCGTTCGGGATACGCAGAGTAGGAGGTAAGCGGCGCTTGTAGGATGCCGGGTTTAGTTGCCGAAGTACAACAAAAGGGCCCAAATACTTAGGGCCTAACTTATAACTGGGCACCTTGAAACAAATATATTTCGAGGACAACCAAACTCTATCACCCGGCTTAAATAGGGGCGGAGGTCTACAGTACCTGTCGGCCTGGACTATGGTGCGGGCGGAGGCCCATAGAAGGGCCTGTTTTGTGGCTTGCCAGAGTGCCTTGATGTCATGCACCTGTGCATCCACGGCAGGAACTTGACACGTGGTGGCCAGAGGGAGAGGCGGGCGGGGATGTAGCCCAAACACGACAAAAAAAGGAGAGGTCCAGCGGATTCCGAGTATAGAGAATTATATGAAAATTCCGCCCAGGGGAGGAGGTCGGACCAATTATCTTGACGGGCGAATACAAAATGTCGTAGGTAGGTACCTAAAACTTGGTTAACCCTCTCTACCTGCCCTTTGGTTTGAAGGTGGTAAGCAGACAAGAAGTCTAGCTGAATCTGCAACTGACCACATAGAGCCCGCCAGAATCTCGAAACAAACTAAACCCCCCTGTCCGAGATGATATGCAATGGAAGACCGTGTAACCGAAAAATGTGGTGGAAAAAGTGCTGGGCCAGCTGAGGAGCAGAGGGTAACCCGGGCAGGGGAACAAATTGAGCCATCTTCGAGAATCTATCGGTCACCACCCAAATTACCGTGTCACCAGAGGAGGTCTGTAACAAAGTCCATGGCTATATGGGACCAAGGTCTTTCTGGCACCGGGAGAGGCTGAAGCAGACCCACGGGTCTGAGACTAGGGACTTTGTTAAGGGCACAGGAGGTACAGGCCAGGACAAAGTCTCTAACATCTTGAGCGAGGGTGGGCCACCAATAGTAGCGAGAGATAAGTTGCAGGGACTTATGTACTCCAGGATGACCAGCTGTTCGTGAGGAATGTCCCCACTTAAGGATTTGAGGCCGCATGGCAGGGCGGACGTAGGTCTTCCCAGGAGGTAGATGTTGAAGATCCACGGGGGCCGCCGTGAGGAGACGTTCAGGAGGAATTATGTGCTGCAGAGGCGGCTCTAGGCCCACAGTGTCCGAGGATCTAGAGAGGGCATCCGCCCTGACGTTCTTTTCGGCTGGCCGAAAGTGAAGGAGAAAATTAAAGCGGGCTAAGAAGAGCGACCACCTGGTTTGTCGAGGATTCAATCGCTGAGCAGACTGGAGATAAAGGAGATTTTTGTGATCGGTGAAGATCTCAACGGGATGGCGAGCCCCCTCCAGCAAGTGTCGCCATTCTTCTAGGGCTAACTTTATGTATTCCTCGATCACCGATCGTGTAATTTCGTTCGGCTGGAGTGAAGGTCTTGGAAAAGAAGCCGCAAGTAAGCAGTCTCCCAGAGGAGGACTTCTGAAGGAGGACAGCGCTGGCACCTACTGAGGAGGCGTCCACTTCTAGGACAAACGGACGCTGCGGGTCCGGGCGAGACAGAACAGGAGCCGAAGCGAATGCTGCTTTAAGACGATCAAAGGCTTCTTGGGCTTCTGGAGGCCAGGATTTGGGGTTAGCATTCTTCTTCATAAGGGCCACCAGCGGGGCCACGAGCGTGGAGAATTGCGGGACGAACTGTCTGTAGTAGTTTGCAAACCCCAAAACGCGCTGGATGGATCGGAGACCCACCGGTCGAGGCCACTGCAAGACCGCTGAAAGCTTAGAGGGATCCATCTGGAGACCTTGATCCGAGACGATGTACCCTAGGAAGGGCAACGAGGTGCGTTCAAACAAGCATTTCTCCAGTTTGGCATATAACTGGTGGCTACGGAGACGTCTGAGCACCTGGCGGACGTGGTGGTGGTGAGTCTCTAGATCCGGAGAGAAGATTAAAATGTCGTCCAGATAGACAATAACACAGACATAGAGAAGGTCGCGGAAGATCTCGTTGACGAAGTTCTGGAACACCGCCGGAGCGTTGCAGAGGCCAAATGGCATGACGAGATATTCGAAGTGGCCATCTCGGGTATTAAAGGCCGTCTTCCATTCGTCGCCTTCACGGATACGAATCAAGTTGTATGCTCCGCGTAAATCCAACTTGGAAAAAATTTTTGCGCCACGCAGGCGATCAAACAGCTCCGAGATCAGAGGCAGGGGGTATCGATTCTTTATGGTGATTTTATTGAGTCCCCGATAATCGATACAGGGCCAGAGAGTTCCATCTTTCTTTTCGACAAAGAAGAAACCGGCCCCCGCAGGCGAAGAAGACTTGCGTATAAAGCCTTTACGGAGGTTCTCCTGAACATACTCCGACATCGCCTTGGTCTCCGGGACAGAAAGAGGGTAGACTCTGCCTCGGGGAGGAGTACTACCGGGTTGCAGGTCAATAGGACAGTCGAACGGCCGGTGCGGAGGAAGAGTTTCGGCCTGTCTTTCGGAAAAGACGTCGGCTAGATCCTGGTAAGGAGTGGGCAGACCTGGCAGAGGCTTCGTAGGCTTGACAGAGGCGGGCCGTAGAGCTGGACGGAGTACAGGAAGGCATCGCGAGTGGCACGTGGGGCCCCACCGGATAATCTCGCCCGTGTTCCAGTCTAGGGTCGGAGCATGCTCTTGCAACCAAGGGAGGCCCAGGAGGATTTCAGAAGAGGAGCGGGGCAGAACGAGAAGTCTCAGAGTCTCCTTATGCAGGGCGCCAATCTGCAAGGTGAGGGGCGCAGTGCAGTCCTTAAGGCATTCGCCACTGACAGAGGAGACGAACATGGGTTTCTGCAGAGGGGTCACCGGGATACGAAATTTGGACACCACCGCGTGGCTGACAAAATTTCCAGTGGACCCCGAATCAAGGAAGGTGTCCACAGAGTACGGGAATGGTCAGACGGGGAGAAGTCGCACTGACACCTAGGGATGCCTCTCCTGCGAGCCCTAGGTGCGAGAGTTTCCCGGCGCACCGGACAGTCCCCAACGAAGTGGCCAGAACCACCACAGTAGAAGCACAGCTGCCTCTGACGATGCTGTGAGCGTTCCTCCTGGGTCAAGTGGGCTCTCTCGACCTGCCTGGGTTCGTCCTTAGGAACCATTGGCGGAGGAAGTGGAGGTTGTTGGACAACGGGAGCCAGACGAGGTAGCCGGCGTGGTCGGGTGACCTCCCGTTGGAGGCGGAGCTCTTGTTGTCTCTCGGCAAACCGTATGTCAATTCGGGTGGCCAACCAAATCAGTTCGTCCAGAGTGGATGGCAGGTCCCGACCAGCGAGCTCATCTTTAATATGCTCAGAAAGGCCTTGCCAGAAAGTCACCACCAAAGCCTCATTGTTCCAGTCCAGCTCTGAGGCTAGGGTGCGGAACTGCACGGAGTACTGACCCACAGTAGAGTCGCCCTGACGGAGACGGAGCAGAGCTGTGGCAGCGGAGGAGGTTCGGCCAGGTTCCTCGAAGACGGTGCAGAACCCCTGGAGGAAGGTTTGCAGATTTGCCGTCAACGGATCTCCTCGGTCCCATAGCGGAGTGGCCCAGGCAAAGGCCTCCCCCAATAAGAGGCTAATTATGAAGGCCACCTTAGCCCGCTCGGTAGGAAATTGATGCCCCAACATCTCAATGTGGATGGAGCATTGACTGTTGAAGCCACGGCACTTCTTGGGGTCTCCATCATAGCGTGAGGGGAGCGGCAGATGCAGAGAAGGTCCTGGTGCAGGAGCAGGTAGAGCCATGGCTGCAGGAGCAACTGGTGCTGGCGTGGCGGCAGCAGCCGCAGGCGGAGGTAGACGGGCCACAAGGTTCTGCATCATGGCCGCGAGCTGGTCAATACGCTGGCTCTGCTGGGCGACGGCCGTTGTGACGTCCCGGAGCTCGGGCAAGGGTACCCTGGCGGAATCCATGGCCAGATTGTACTGTAAGGGTTTGGTGGATTCGCTGGACCACCGCAAGTGATGATAATTAAGCCAAGCCCGGGAGCGGAGTCTAAGTAGCCCCCAGTATTCACCAGAGCCCGCCACAAAGCGGGATGGACTTGCTGCGGCGTGAGGCTACCAGGTCGCTACCCCTGACGTGACTTGCTTGCGATGGTGGACGGGGTAATGCGTGGTACAGAGTCGTAATCCAGAGGCGTAGTCGGGGACAGGCAGGAGGTCAGGACAGGCGGCAGAGGTTCGTGGTCAGAGACGGGCAGACGGTCAGGGCAGGCGGCAAACAGGCAAGGTCAGGAAACATAGCGGAACGGACTGGTACACGGGTAATCAGACAGAACTCCAAACACTCTCAAGACAAGGTAACGCACACCAACAATCTGGCAGAGAGTGCAGGGGGTGTATACCTTATATTGGACCAGCAGCCGGCAATTGACTAACTACAAGTGCGCTGGCCTTTTCAATCCAGACTAGCCATCGCGCACCCTAAGCAGCGGGTACGCGCGCGGCGGTCGGGACAGGCAGGAGCAGCGTGCACATGAGTGTGGACGGGTAAGTGACCAGGCGCCGGGACCCGAGCAGCAGGGCGATGGTCGCGGGTGGCCGCGGCACCTGCGCCGGACCCCCTGCGAGCAGGGGGGCGGTCGCGGGGGGCGACGGCACCTGCGCCAGCCCCCATCACACTTCATATAATCAAAGGAAGGATGAATGGACAAATGTACTAAGACATTCTTAATAAAAGTCTGTTGCCATATACCAGGATGATGAAGATGAAACGAGGGTGTATATTTCAGCAAGACAATGATTCCAAACACACAGCCAAGGAAACTCTCAATTGGTTTCACAGATAGAAAATAAAGCTGCTAGTATAGTCCAATCTAATGACCCGAATCCAATTAAAAAATCTATGGAAGGAATTAAAGCTCAGAGTTCATAGAAGGAACCCACGGAACATTCAGGATCTGATGAGTGCTTGTGTTCAAAAATGGGTCAAAATCCCACCTGAGCAATGCATGCGACTAGTTTCTCCATACAAGAGGCGCCTTGAAGCTTTCATCGCCAACAAAGGTTTTGTACAAAGTAATAATACATTTTACCTGTGTCATTTCTCCTGATTACAGATAACTTCATTTATAGACATCTATGGTTTGATTGTCTGTGGGGATTGGATGGGTTGTTACCAACATCTGGTGAGAATTTCATGTCAATAGCACCTTTAGAAATATATTTACTTAGAAAATTGGTGACGTGTTCAATACTTATTTCAATAAATTACAAGTTATACAGAGTCCTTTTCCCACAAATAAATGGTATATATCAATCTACTCAGCTTCTCCTGCTCTATAACATTATATTATTTTTTTTTCAATTTGACAGGTTCCCTTTAAGCCCTGCCCTATTCTGCCCAAGACAACCAAGTAAATTGACCAGAACTTCCCTTTTATGGAAATTTGCATAAATGCTACCTCTCTGTGAACCCATTTGCAGGTCAGCCCCATAAAAACTGGACTATTAAGAGCTATTCACTGGTAAATAGTTCAGTAGAGCGTGTTTATACACATATCAATTTTATATATAACTTTTATATCCACTACTGTAGTATGATATGGCTTTGACTGCAAGTATTGCTGTAATAACTGATACATATACAGTACCTGTATATATTTTTCTAGCTTGCCATTGCTTTTTGTGCTTTTCCGTACATTAACACCTAATGTAATGCTACTTTTGAAAGTTCTTTCGGAGCAAAGTTCCAATAAAAATATAGAGGGCTGTTAAGAATGTTTTACAAGGGTAAACGGGAATGCAGTCAAAACAATCTTTTGATTTGTCATAGATATTTGAGATGATCACAGTGGTAAAGTCTGTAATCTTGGACTACCACTCATTTTCCTAGAAAAAGGGCTTTACGAAGCTCAAACCCATTTAGTCCTGCTCATAGATTTTTGCAAGTGCAAATCTGAAACATAATGTAAAGAATACCACTATTGATTCGAAGGGAATTCTAAACACCACTAAACAGATCTCAGGGAAAGCAAATCATGTATCACCCATACTTTTTCTAGGCTAAATCGCACTCAGGACAGGGTGAAGAAATCCACCCTCCAGCCCCTCCATAAACATGTTGTGTCACGCTGCAACACATTGCATCACCATTAACCGGTGCCTGAATATACAAAAAGCTATGACACAAGGTTCTATGTAATACACTACTTACTTACTCACGTACATACTTACTAGCATGTGACATGGGGGCCACTGTAAAGGAGTTGATGTATTTCCAATCAAACTTATTTGCACTCACCTTTCACTCAGGTGACAAATTGAGCATAAATCACACTCCAACACAGTCCAGGCACCCTAAAATATCTGCTACCACCACCTTCCTCAGTAATCAAAAGAAAAGAAATCGGAGGGAAGGACAAACACCATTTAGTGGCACACGCAGGGATAAACACTAACACACTGCTCAAGAAGTCACAGAGTTAAAACACTTTGATCAAGGTATAGATTCTTAGAGCATGTAAGGACAGACTTACTCAAGTTTTAAGCTTTTATAGAAACAAGTTACAGCGCTTAAATAAAGTACAATCATGTGACATACAAACATGCAATTACAGTCATAAAATGAAAAGGGAGAAAAGTCTTAGAAAATACCTCTTAGTCCTGGAAGCAAGGAAAGGAAGATGGAACTCAACCAAACTGATGCTGATCTCACATGCTGTGAACCACAATTTCCTCTGGAAATCATATTTTGTAACCTGCCCAGTTGGTTCAGGTTTCATAGCTGCCCTTCAGCTCATTAGGGTAATTTGTGGTCCCTAATTGGCTGATTCGATTATAAAAGGGTAAGGACAATTCATATCTAACTAGGTGTGTCCCCTAATTGACCCATTATTATGTATGTTGGCAGTGTTAGGGAGATGGATAGATGAGGACCTGGTCATTTCTTTTAAAGTAACTAAACTCCAAGCATGTCATGTTGGAGATAATCTGTTAATTCCAATGCATTTTTACCACTTTATGACAGGGTTAATGGTACTTGCACAAACAACTGCATAAACAGCCTGTGGACAAGGCATTACACATAATTGACTCGCAGTTAGGGGGGGGGGGGGGAGACAATAGCTGCTCTAATATACATAACATTCTTTCATATTACACTAATCACAGACTGAATTAACAAGGCCTTCCTTCTAAAATATAACTTTTAATCGATCTATCTAAAAACTAGAAATAACAATACATTATAGAAAAACAAACCAAAATCAAAAATATTCACCTAATCAAATAAATACAATAAATATTCCTTTAATGTTACCAGCAATATTCATAGTAGACAACTCAAAACAATACACATAATAGATACCATATCTCTCTAAATAGCAGCCATATATGGATATCCAGAATATATGAGGTACCACAAAAATACCTTAATTCTACCCTACACTAATACCTATACAAAAGACAGAGTAATCGTCCCAACAGGGGCGGCCCCATCCATTGGTTGCTCACCCTGTTATTTCACCACCTCTAGATATAGATATAACCTGGCAAAAAGGAATACTTAGTAATAATACTAAGCTACTCATTCTTCAAATATCCATTGAATCCCGACACGTTTCCCCTCCAGAGATATATAGGGGTTCCTCAGGGGACTTGTAAATAATGGCCTCAATGGGAAGAACCTTCAATGAAGTCCATTCCCGCTGACATCAATGGAGTGGATAGCAACTCCATTGATGTGAGCGGGGATAAATATTTATTGTATTTATTTGATTAGGTGAGAATTTTAGATTTTGCTTTGTTTTTCTATAATGTATTGTTATTTCTAGTTGTTAGAAAGATAAATTAAAAGTTATATTTTAGAAAAAAGGCCTTGTTAATTCAGTCTGTGATTTGTTTTCTGTCTGGTCAGTTGTTCCTAGCCGCTGGGAAATTAATGATATCTGTGACTTGGTTTCATATTACACTACTAAATAATAGTTATACAATTATCAAATAACACTACTACATAAAACCAGAATTCCAAGGCTAATATTACCAATAATAACAAATACTGCCACACCATAACCACATATCACTACAAAACAGTGAATGAATAATACCACCATGTATCATCATCACATAGTGGCTGAATAATACCACCACATCATGAACACTTATCATCACCACATCATGGCTGAATAATACACCATACCATTACTGAATATAAACATTATACTACAACCAATATTACCACCATACAGTGACCATGCAGTGGTAGATACCAGTTGTACACAGGTGCTCTGAACACATTTAAGTGAGAACAGTAAAGTTACATCGTGGGACATCCTCTCTGATGTGTCGTTCTCTTTTCTGATGAGTTCTCTTTCTCTTTTTATTTCTCCATCCAGCCCAAACCGCCATGATGACTTCTCTCTGGCCACAACTCTTCACTGTAGAATTTTATAAACAAACATCTTAGACTTTTCAAGCACTTCCTTCCCAATTCCTACCTCTGTACAAACTCCCCATCTATGACGGCCAAAATGGTAAAAATGACCGCTTTGTGTATCTAACAGTAAAAGTGACCCGAAACGGCAATGGGGTTCCCACTTGTGTCCCAAGTTTTAGTCTTGTTTTGTGTAGCCATATAGGGGTTAGTTAAATCCCCCAATATAGTATGTAGGAACACCCCCAAAACTAGGTAGGTAGATAGGTAAACCCCCTTTTTTGGTAGGTAGTCCTCAGTTAGGTGTATAGCCCCCATGTTAGATAGTTATATAGGTCCCCCTATAAATCTAGGTCCCCTATTAATTAGATGGGTAGTTATATAGCCCTGCAAATAAGTAGGAATATTGGTCCCTAGTAAGTAGTTATATAGGCTCCCTGTAGGTAGGTGGGTAGGTATAAAAGGTCCTTGTTTGTAGGTAGGAATATAGGCCCCCTTTTCCAGGTATATAGGCTTGCGTAGGTAGGTAGATATGTATATGGGCCCCCTGTATGTAGGTCGGTACATAACCCCTGTAGGTAGGTATATAGACCCCCAGTCGGTAGGTATAGAGGCCCCCCAGTAGGTATATATATAAACCCCTAGTAGGTAGGTATATAAATCCCTTGTAGATAGCTATATAGACTCCCTGTAGGTAGGTATATGTCCCCTGTAGGTAGGTATATGTCCCCTATAGGTAGGTATATGCCACTTGTTGGTAGATATATCCCCTTGTAGGTAAGTATATGCCTCCTGCAGGTAGATATAGCCCCTTATAGGTAGGTAGATCTAGCCCCCCTGCAGGTAGATATTGCCTCCTGTAGGTAGGTAGATAGTTATAACCCCATGTTGGTAAATATAGCCCTCCTGTAGGTTGATATAGCACCCTGTAGGTAGGTAGGTATAGCCCCTGTAGGTAGTTATATGTCCCCTGTAGGTAAATATATGCCCCCTATAGGTAGATGTAGCACCCCTGCAGGTAGATACAGCTCCCTGTTGGTAAAAATAGCCACCCTGTAGGTCGATATAGTACTCTTTAGGTAAATATAGTCCCTCTGAAGGTAAATATAGCACTCTGAAGGTAAATATGGCACCTGTAGGTAAAAATAGCCCCATTTTAGATAGATATAGCACCCTGTAGGTAAATATAGCCCACCTGTAAGTAGATATAGCCTCCAGTAGGTAAACATAGCTGTCCTGTAGGTTGCAGTAGCCCCCTATAGGTAAGTAGCCCATCTGAAGGTAGATATAGCCCACCCTCACCAGTCACAAAGTGGCAAATTGAGAAGGTAAATATAGCTCTCCGTAGGTAAATATAGCCCCCTGTAAGTTGATATTGTCCCCTTGTATGCCAGTGTATAGGTTAAAAAAAAATAAAAAAATAAAAGAAGGTACACACCTCTTCCCATTCTTCCGCCAAGCAGATAGCACCGGGATCGAGTGTCCAGCATAAGCGGTGTGACATCATCACACCACTTACGCCGGGACACCCAGTGTCATAGGAGGTGTGATGACAACGCTTATTGAGTGCTGTAAATAAAATCGGAAGGGCAGAGATGGTAATGAACCATTAGTGTGCAGCTGCTAACTTTGCATGGCCATTTTAAAACGGCCATGCAGAGTGAGATGGCGACCACCGGCCCATCTTTCCGGCATGGTGAGCGTCACCTAAAATATTGTAAGCATATTTGAGAGCAAGCGTTCTCTTTAACGCTTTAACGAGCGTTAAAGAGAACCTGTCACATAGTTTATGCCCCCCTGGCTGAGGACAGAACAAGGGAGTGTCAGACCTTCTGTTTCCAGCGCTGACACTACAGCCTCCCCATTCACACTACAGCCTCCCCCTCACACTACAGCCCCCCTGTCACACTACAGCCTCCCCTCTCACACTACAGCCTCCCCCCTCACACTACAGCCTCCCCCCTCACACTACAGCCTCCCCCTCACACTACAGCCCCCCTCACACTACAGCCTCCTCTCACACTACAGCCTCCCCTCACACTACAGCCCCCCCACTCACACTACAGTCCTCCTTCACTGTTGCTCCCTTTAGCTCTAATTCTCCCCCACTCCACAAACAGTAAACCACTCACCTCTTCTGTGGGGCTCACTGAGTTTTCGAGTATTTAGTGCTCAAACCTGCAGGTTTGAGCCAGAAAAGAGTCAAAAAGTCATTTAAAACCCCGGCCACTTGAGGCTAGCCCCGCCCACCTCAACTGATAAACTTATTACTTTGAATAGGTAGAAACGTGAATAACTGCGGGTGGGGCTAGCTGACAGTTATTCACATGTTTCTACATATTCACACTACAGCCTCCCCTCACACTACAGCCCCCTCCCCTCCCACTACAGCCCCCTCCCCTCCCACGACAGCCCCCTCCCCTCACACTACAGCACCTCTCCCCTCACACTACAGCCCCCTCCCCTCACACTACAGCCCCTCCCCTCACACTACAGCCTCCCCTCACACTACAGCCCCCTCCCTTCACACTACAGCCTCCTCCCCTCACACTACAGCCCCTCCCCTCACACACAGCCTCCCTCACACTACAGCCTCCTCCCTCACACTACAGCCCCTCCCCTCACACTACAGCCCCTCCCCACACACTACAGCCTCCCTTCTCACACTACAGCCTCCCCCTCACACTACAGCCTCCCCCTCACACTACAGCCTCCCCCTCACACTACAGCCTCCCCTCTCACACTACAGCCTCCTCCCTCACACTACAGCCCCCCTCACACTACAGTCCCCCCTCACACTACAGCCCCCCTCACACTACAGCCCCTTCTCACACTACAGCATCCCGGTCACACTACAGCCCCCCTCTCACACTACAGCCCCCCCATCTCACACTACAGCCCCCCTTCTCACACTACAGCCTCCCCCTCACACTACAGCCTCCCCTCTCACACTACAGCCGCCTCACACTACAGCCTCCCCTCTTACACTACAGCCTCCCCCTCACACTACAGCCTCCCCCTCACACTACAGCCTCCCCCTCACACTACAGCCCCCCCTCACACTACAGCCCCCCTCACACTACAGCCCCACCTCACACTACAGCCTCCCCCCTCATACTACAGCCCCCGCCTCTCACACTACAGCTTCCCCCCTCACACTACAGCCACCCCCTCACACTACAGCCTCCCCCCTCACACTACAGCCTCCCCTCTCACACTACAGCCCCCCCTCTCACACTACAGCCTCCCCTCACACTACAGCCCCCCCCTCTCACACTACAGTCCTCCTTCACTGTTGCTCCCTTTAGCTCTAAGCCTCCCCCACTCCACAAACAGTAAACCACTCACCTCTTCAATGCTGTACCAGTGCTCCGCTGGGGACAGGGGGCCGAAGCGCCATCCACAGTTCCCAGCATACACTGGACGATCATGTGACAGGAAACTGTCACAGGGGACAGACATGTTAGGAGAGATGGATTGTAATCTCTCCTAACATTTGTCTCCTTAGTCACTGCCACCAATGCATGGCCGCCCCTGTCAACTCCCAGCCCCCACACCCCAGTGCTGAGAGGAAGGAGGGGGGTGGAAGTAAATCACTCTGCTCTCTGCTGTATAGAGATACAGCAGGGAGCTGCCATGTATGGAGCTGGTTCAGCTCCTGAGCCTGCTCTATGACTGCACCCCCTAGAGACAGGCAGAGGGAAGCACCCTAGGCGATGGCCTCTCTCTTTCTACCCAACGTCCCGGCTCTGCTTGTACCGCTTCATTAGCATGCAGTGTGTGACTGAATAAAACATGAATGTTTTCAGGTATACTTACTTTATCATATCAAACAATGGGATATTTAAACTGCTTTCCCCAAAACCTATTTAGCCTTGTGAAAGTGAACCTGTAGACATTCTTGATGTATCTGTTTTAGTAATTACTAGTGTAAAATAACAATTCTGGAGCCTCTTTTCTTACATCTCTATGTTATGTTTTTCCCCTGTTATTTCTCCTAGAAATTCATTAGCAATCTGTCAGCTGGGTGTTATAGACAGACTCAGTGTGTACAGAGGCACACAAAACTGGAATGGTGACACCCACCTGACTGATTCAGAAAAACATTTCTAGGAGGGATTACAGAGGAACAACACAGCGTTCTAATAGAGGATGCTCCGGAATTGTTATTTCATAGGGATCACAAGGATTTAATAAAATGGACGTGTTAGGAGATGTCACATGTCTCTTTAAGAGTTTACAGGGGGTGAGATCTGCTGACAGATTCCCATTATGTTGAGTTTTGCTCTTAATGTTGTATGAGATTTTTAGAAACAAAAATCTCTGAACTGTGCTAAAGGGGGCTGAGCTCTTCCATGGCAAGACTATGGACTTTACCACTGAGATCTTCTCACATGTATCAATGACAGATTAGAAGATCATTTTCACTTAATTTCCCCTTTAACAAAAGACAATGACAGGAAAATGCTGTCATGTCTGTCTGAACTAAGAGTTAAGCTTTGTGTCTATGTCTACCATTGTCGATCACTGTTCTGGGGGCAAAAGGTTTAAATCTAAATTTACAGGGCAATCTCTGCAGTGTTGCAGAATATGTTGCCGCTATACAAGCAAGACAAATACATTTTATAAGGCAACACCACAACTGCAGTGTTGAGGACCAAGTAGGCATTGTCATGTATAGCCTCTTGAGAGATTTACCTTAAAGTCATGACCTCTGAGGTCTACTCCAAACAAACAGAGCCTGGTGGCACCTCACACTGAGGACTGCTCTGTTTGATGGCTCTGCTGACAGCTGAAATGGTGACAAGAAGTGTGACTCTTGCTTATTTAAGAGCAATCAGAGTGTTTGAAGCAGACCCCCTCCTAAGTTCCTTGTGATGCTTGAGATAAAAAATATTTCAAGGCCTAACCAGGAGGTCAGGGGACAGCCAATAAAACACCTCTGCAAGCAGTAGTTTGCTGATAAGCTAAATTTCAACTCACAAGCATACAGCCTGTATTTGTTTTATGCCACCTATCCAGAACATTGGAAAAAAAGAGAACACTTTCTGCTTAAAGGAATTCACCAGTAACTGCTTGCAAGAAAAAATGGTAGTATTTCGAAAATTAATATGTAAGTTCAAAGGGTAATTCTTTCAGTGGTATACAAAGGAAACATTAACCTTTATGTTCTACTCACATCCGTTGGTTCTAGTGATGTAATATGCTGAATGACGACTACTAACTATACAATGAATGGTCTGAGAATTGGCCAGTGTAGAAAATCACTGTGTTATGAGTAACTGATCCTAAAATGCAAAAAGTGCTCAACCTTTTCATCAGCTTTAATCATCCTAGGCAAAAAAAGTACTGGTCTGATATAACTGATCTATAGGTGAATCCACCCTTGGGCTACATTCAGACATGGCAACAAATTACAGTACCATGTCAATGAATTGTATTAAAAAAAAAAATCTTGTGAGATATTCCGTGATAGCTGTATGTAACCAAAAGTGTTTATACAGTAGTTGTCCCACTGTTCATTATTGTTTGAGGGACACTTGTCAGTCTATGGTTTAAAGAGGACCTGGTACATCTTTGGACATGTCTGTTTTAGTAAATCCTTGTGTTCCCTGTGAAATAAAAATTCTGGAGCATCTTCTCTTATAGCTCTGTGTTGTGCTGGTCCTCTGTTATTACACCTAGAAATGTTTTACTGTAACAGTCAACTGGGTGTTACCACTCCAGTTTTCAAAGGGGTGTGTATGACTCTGTCAGCACTTATTGGACAATGTGTAAAGACACTCCCCCAACAGGTAACACCCATCTGACAGGATTCAGTAATACATTTCTAGAATGAGTATCAAAGGAACAGCACAACACAGAGTTATTAGTGAAGATGCTCCAGAATCATTATCACAAGTATTCACTAGAATAGACATCAGGAATGGCCACAGATCTTCTTAGGTCATTCAGATCATACACTTAAGATAGCTGTTTACAAACGCACATTTGGCAGACTATGCTTCTTTATCAGAGGTAGGAGAAGCAGATACCTCTTATCTTCTGAAGGACTAGACATGATAAAATCCAACATGCCCAATTGGAAGGCCACCCCCAATGCACATAGATCATCAACCAAAATCATAAGATTCTGGTTGATGATCTATGTTGGATCCATCCAGATTTTATCTCAAGTATATGGAAGGATATAGGATGTTGGCATAGTGACTATTTGTTGAGTGTAGAAGAGGTCATAGCAGGAAAGGTCTTCAATTCTATCCATTTTGTTAATGGATTAGAGAAGGCTTTTGTTTACTTAATAGCTAAGAGAGTCAAGGTATGAGAGAGTAAGATAACAACAATTAAGATTGGCTCAGACTTGCATAGAAATATCCATGTATTTCACCACAACAATTAAAATCCCCAGTCGTCTCCTACATAATACACAGAGCTCAGTAAATAAAGCTTCCTCTAAATTTAATGCAGTTACGCTCAAACATCAAGACGGTAACTTGGCCAATGCTCCCCCCACAAACTGAGATTGAAAGATAATAAGAACCATTAAGGTTGTTTTGAATCCTGATTGTTTCATATATTAGAAAAAAATGCCTGTTATCTGCGCAGGATATTGTTAGGATGAGGGAATTAGAAAGTGCACTGCCTCCGTATCATCTCATTAGCAAAAATGTTGATAAAGCAGATACAATCGTATATGATTAGGATCCTTTTAAAAGCCATTCCATTAATTAAATAGACAGAGAGTAAACCTGGCCTGGCCCCTTGCCACCGATATTTTTCCATAATCTCACCTCTATCAGTAGTGGGACACTTTGGAGGAGTCTCAGTAACAGATTAATATTGATTTCTGTCTTGTGACTTGGACGGATTTGTATGGGATCTGAAAAGTGTTGCCTTCAATTTTTCTTGTGGAGGAGTTATCTTAATGACTATACTGATAAACCTGGGTTAGGTCACTAGTACTTTCTCTTCAAAGAACACAGGTGGGGCTGGCTCTTACTCTTTCTTCTTGTTTGTTCTTGAGATCTGATATATCAAAACAGTTGTTATTTGAAAGGACTGGCTCTTTGGGATGCTTCCATAAGGCCTTTTTGACATCAGCTCTGGGGACATCTAGTAGAATAGGACCTTGTCATCCAATTCATTGAGTTTAAACAAAGCCTATGCTGTCATGTGCATTGTGCCATGACGTAGGAGAATATCTGCAAAGAACCTTGAAGAAGAACACCTTTTTTTCTTGAAGTGATTCTTCCAAACCTAAGCAGCCAGGTGTCTGTCATTGCTTTGGTTCAGGGAAAGTCACCTCTGTCTGCCCATGTTGTAATTTGATGCTTAAGGAGCAGGTTCACTTTTGTTAAACTTTTCCTAATATATTGCAGAAAGGTATAAATCGTATTCACCTAATACAATGATACCCACCTGGTGGGTCGGGGGAGGGTGTATGAAGCCTGTGTAAGTATTCTGTGCCACCCACACCACCACCACAGCAAAGGCTTATTGCCTTTCCTAAGTTTATTATCAGTGTTCCTACCACTGGTTATAAAGACCAGAGGGACTGTTATTTCACAAATATGACTACTTGTGGCAGCATCAAGCCCCAGAACTTGATATATGGCCATTGGTCTAGGGCAGCTTATCAGAAAATTTGACCACCATGGAACTAGTATATACTTATTATGTGAATCTTTCCATTCCTATTTTAACTTCATTACAGGGGTTGATAAAACTACT
Organism: Phyllomedusa bahiana; assembly: GCA_025379985.1. Classification (NCBI taxonomy): domain Eukaryota; kingdom Metazoa; phylum Chordata; class Amphibia; order Anura; family Hylidae; genus Phyllomedusa; species Phyllomedusa bahiana. The sequence goes on from JAODAL010004622.1 coordinate 55,455, forward strand.
ATGTTCCAATGCAATATGGGCATTTAATCCACCTCCACCTGCTAAATAGAATCACTTCATGACCCAAATCCAATAAACCCCACATAGACCTATAAAATGGTCTACGGGAATGTAGAGACACCTAATCCTAAAGCATAGCTGTGGAAAGGATTGTTAGGTATATATGCATGCCTCCATCTCTTTGCACCTATGCTGGCTATTTTCCATTTTTTGTAGGACTCCGGTGGTGATTCTAATCATCCAAAACCCTCTACCGATGTAGTAAACAATATTCTACCATTAGCTAAACGCAACATTTTGTGCGACTGGTTGCGCAATGAATTACCCACGGTAGTCTCTCTTATCAGCCGACTTTATGGATCTGGAAGGCTTGGGTCTGTCCACATGACCATGACTTACAGTAGAATTTACAAATGGATTCAGGTTTTAAAAAAACTACTGTAAATCATCCTCACAGATCTCAACTGAAAATCCAACTTCGTCCACACGTACATTTTCTTGAAGTCGTATTTCAAAAAACTTAGATGTTCAATAACCCGCTGAATATCAAGTAAAAAAACATTTCTATGTCAGATCCGCATAAAAAACTCCACAGAGATGAATGGGACACGTTTTCTGAATGTAACTGTGGCGGAAAAAATGACCTAAAATCCACATTGAAAGCCGTGTCCAAATACTCATCGGACACGGTTTTATTACTCAGAATCCAAAGAGTATTTTGACATTTGTAGTGTGGATGCCTTTTTATACAATAAAAAAAAAAAGGAAATTGCATTTTAGGAAATAGAGACTCTTTATTGACAAATATTGCACAACTCAGTCATCTCATGGCATCCTTCTCCTTAGCCCCTTCCATCTTCAGAAACAGGTACCTTGGACATACTGCAACTAAACCAAGCACACCAAAATACATTTGTGTCTTCTCGAATCCACGTCAAAAATTGACTTGTCAGTTGTTTTTCAGGGATGAAAAGATATCAGTAATGATGCTGATATTTCTTTAGATACAATATGAGGCTATGTCTACATGTCAATTGTAAAATATCGGCGGATTTTGATATAGAATCTGACCAGTATTTTACCATCGGTTTTCGTTTTTTTTAACCGGGTTTTTTACATGGATTTTGTGATTGGTTTTCGGATAACCCATTAAAATTGAACTGTACTATCATCTGCCATTTTCAAGTGAAATATGATGGACTATAGAAAATGTTCTAAGTTTTTTGAACAGATTTTGGGTTTCAAATCCGACCTCAGAAAATCCGAGCTGTGTAGACTACAGTTTGGATTTTCTATTGAGGTCTATGGGGATGTCGGATTTTAGCGGATTATAAGTACTGAATCTGCTTAAAAATCCGAAAGTAAACCAGTGCTGTGTAGACGTAGCCTTAGACAAAATCCGCAACAAAATTAGCATTCAAACCAGCCATGTCAACATACCCTTAGTCCGTTTTGAGGCCCAATATGTTACAAAAAAAACTTCTTGTTCAGCAACAAGTTGATGAATAGAAAATATGTGACCCAGCCTCAGTGTACATATTATCTATGGCAATAATAATAATTCTCTTCGATCATTTAGAATGCAATAACAAGCTAATACTAATTCAATCAACACATCTTACATGTAATAATTGTTTGTTGCTACCAATAGTTCAGTACAATACACTCCATGTGTGCCTCTTGGCAGTCAGCCCTTGCAGAGAGTGCGGTTGGGTGATGCGGTTGGTGGTTTTTTTTAGTATCACATATTAATATCACCTCCTCTTCCTCTTCAGACCTCAGTACATCAGCTGGCAGTCCAATTGCAGTTTAGTACCCAAAACTATGGATAGGACCACATGGATGGCGCCAAAAAAGTGACATCATTTTATATTGTCTTGACATGAAGAAGAAGAAAGTTTCTGAACGCCTTGCTCTGCAGGTGCACAAGGAATGATGTATCAGTGTCCTTTGTTCAGTCATTGTCTGGTTTTGTTGTAATAGGATTTTCAGACAAGAGTTGAGGTCAGTGAAGAGGCTTCTTTCTGCTTCATATAAAATATTTATATCTTTTGCAGAATTTCAGTGAATTTAGGAAATATTACTAAGATAGTCTTTATGAGAAACCACAGTGGGAAACTGCAAGAGCAGAACAATAGGTTGCAGTTATTACATGAAGGTTTCTTTGTTCCATTATTCAAAATGAAAACCAGTGGAGGACGAATGCAACAAAAAAGGCTTGCTCTGAAAAATCATAATCCTGCAGCTCTGTTTTACATAGTGCAGAGAGTGTGACCACTCTACAAGTGATCTGAAAGCGAACCTGTCAGGTAGTATATGCTGCCCTATCTGACAGCAATGTATGATAGAGGTAGAGAAGGAGAGCTCTGTTATATATGGGTTTATATGATTTGTAGCAGGATTTCGAAATAAAAAGCAAAGAAAAAGATAGGACTCCTCAAGAGAAAGTGAAAGTCCACCCCCCCACCATATCTCTGTGTGTGTACTGGGCAAACTGTCAATCACAGTATGTGTATATACATCTGTTCTATATTAAAGTGTTATATATATAGTATTATATTATAATATATATATTATATATATATATATATTATATTATTATATATATATATATATATAATATATATATATATATATATATATTACAAATATATATATATAGATGATGACATTGCACTTGGTTTCCCACATGAGCTAAGATTAAGGGCAATTTTTGGCCCGAAACACGTCAGCTCATAGCCCCTCTGACCACTCTGTGCACACGGTTTACAGTTTCTTCATTGTTCTAATAAATTGAATATAATTTTATCAAGAGTATTGGTCCGGTGCTCATCACTTTTTCGTTTTCTGCCTTGCGTTTCATGGGACGCCGATTCGAGCACAGACGATATAATCAGACTGTTACTGCATAATTGGAGGTGAACTGGCTAATTCTTTCCTTGTATTTTTTTTCCACACGTAGCATGCAACCAATCAGGTGTTTCCAGAGGACCCTGGGTAGAAGGAGCGAGTGGCTGCAGGCATGTATACAGACTGTCATGTTAGGTAGAAGTTAGTTGTGTAGTTGCTGTTAGTGATTAGAGGTACTTGTTGCTAAGTTCAATATTCTCTGCTCAGATAAGACTAAAATTTAACCTTTTGGCCTAAATGTCAAGCACTATGTGTAGAAGAAAGCCAACACTGCACATCACCCTGGGAAGTTGGTCAGAGTAGATGAGAAGATGGGTGGAGCTAAATCCAGGAGGGAAACCTACTAGAGGCTGCACAAGACTTGAGACTAGGGCGTAGGTTCACCTTCCAGCAGAACAACGACCCTAAACATACAGTCAAGACTACACTGCAATTGCTTAAATCAAAGCCTATTCATGTGTTAATATGACCTAGTCACAGTCCAGACCTAAATCACATTGAGAATCTGTGGTAGGACTTGAAAATTGCTGTTCACAAATATTCCCCAACCAATCTGACTGAGCTAGAGCTTTGCAAAGAAGAATGGGTAAAATTTCCAGTCTCTAGATGTGCAAAGCTGGTAGAGACATACCCCAAGAGACTGCAGCTGTTATTGCAGCTAAAGGTGGTCTTACAAAATATTGACTCATGGAGGCTATATACATATGCACGCTACACTTTCAGTTTTTTAATTTGCAGAAATTTGGAAAATAATGTGTTATTTTCTTCACACTTCACAAATACGTGTTACTTTGTATTACTCAATTACATAAAATATCAATAAAATACATTTAAGTTTGTGCCCATAACATTTAAAAATGAAGAACAGTTCGAGGGGAAGGAATACTTTTGTAACCCACTGTATATGTGTAGAGGTTTGCTTTTTTATACACTACATCTTCTGCCGTGTAAAGTTAATTTGTAATGCTCCATCATATGCCATAAGGATGTTGATTTTCCCCATAGAAGTCAATAGATAAAATTGCAATATGCATTTGGAGATGTGTAAAAAGCTCCAAATGATTACTTTTCCTCCCAAAACTACTGGCAAAAAAATACTGATTTTAAAGCAGAAAATACTTCAGAACTGAAATGGCAGCTGCACATAACAATGTATGAAAATATATGTAAAAAAATATGGTACTGCAAGTGTCACTTCACAAGCATTCATTTTTCATACGGTCACATGCCTGAGGCACTTACCATCTATATTTGGCCAGAAAAACCAAATGAACGCATGTAGTGGGGGCGAATGAATAATTACTATATATTTTCCCATCATAAATACATAGAAATTGAAAAATAATCTGTATAAATCATAGTTTAAGATGTAATACACAAATAATTTCCTTGCGTCTACATCTCCTCTATCTCCATCACAGTTAATAGCATTCTGAAAAATAACAATGTGACCTTTGTATCATTTAAATATTTTTTTTTCAATCATCTGCAAAGAACTTATAAATATCAAGTGTAAGACAGTTGAACAATAATGACATCTGCTAATAAAATCCAATTATGCTCAATATCTCTAAATCTCCACCAGGGAATGTCTGCATTGTTTTCTCTCTTGTGCTTTTTATTTTATCGCTGATGCCACTGCTAGAAATGGTGTAATAGGATTTAAATCCCCAGCTTGCTGCAAAGTGAGCAATATCGAAAGAAAATAATAATAATCACCATCATAACATAAAAAAATAATAAAACTGGTTCAGTTTGAAGAGAATACTTTCAATGTAATAATGTTATGGATTAACGAAATATCCATACATGAGATTAAAGGAGTTGTCCCATGTAAAACAGCAAAAGTAGGGAAATGGCACCATTTGTTAAAAAAAAAAAAATATATATATATTCTTGGCTTTTTTGTTCTTAAATTAAAAAAAATACAACAGATCATGTCGTTAGCTTCCTTCACTTAGATAATGTTTTTGAAGCTAAAGTATTCTTAGTCATGTTTAATATTGTAAGAAAAATGGAATTATTATTTTTTTAACAAATGGTGCCTTTTCCCTACTTCTATTATTACAGATCATTGGGGCCAGCAAGAATTTTGTGCCCATCTATATTTAGATTGCAGTTAGAAAAACTTGAAAGCGGTGCCAAACCTCCTGGTGACTAAGTGGGACCCACCTCTGGTCTGCGGTCCCCGATCGTGACAGATACAGTTTATACAGAAACCTTGTGTAGTCTGATCCTGCAATTATATGTCCCCTACTTTTTGCTTACCAACTAAGGGCCACATGTATGAAAACTGTTTAAAACTTACTTTTTTGCTCACAGCAACCAATCAGAGCACTCCTTTCATTTCATATAGTGCTCTGGAAAAAATAAGAAGGGCACTCTGATTGGTTGCTGTGAGCAAAAAAAGTGAGTTTTAGACCTAGACAGTTTTCATACATGTGGCCCTAAATGTCATTTAACAAAAGCAGTCTTTGTTCTTAACCTTAATGTTGTGATCTGCTCTATACCCAAATCGCTGATTTGTGACAGATGTACACCAACATATAACATTTAGTTCAAAATCTAGGAAGAGCCATGTGTCTTTATTGAGAATGTGGTGCAATTGACGTTCCAAGTGACTTTTCAGGAGAAACTGTTGTGTGTACATGAGAAATATTAGTATTTTGCCTGCTGTTTTGGGATCATACTACACTCCGTTCTGTCCTTCAATCCCTATATTCAATCTTTTCCCAATCTTGTCATTTTCACCTCAAAAAAACCTCCAGAATCCAATCTTTTCTCACTGTGGAGATAGCAAAAACTCTTACTGTTGCCTAACACATTCTTGGTTTGACTACTGTAAATCCTTGCTTATCAGTCTCCCTTCTATAAACTCTTCTGTTTCCAATCCATCCAGAATGCAGCAGCCAAGTTCATGTTTGTTTCTAGCCACTAACCAAATTCCTCTACCCTGTGCCAGTCACTGTACTGGTTGTCCATTTAGTATAACATACAATTTAATCTAATCACTCTCACCCAGAAATCTCTCCAAGGTGCTGCACCACACTACATCTCACCACACTACATCTTCTCTTCTCTCTTATCTCAGCCTTTCCGGACTTTACATTCTGTTGATGATCTTATATTAAAAATTCTCCACCATCCAAATTTCTCAGTCCTACCTCCAAGACTTTACAACGGTTGTCTGGAACGTGCTACCCTTTACAATTAAACTACTTCACAACACTCATAATTTTAACTGTGCCTTAAAATACATCTACTTAGGCAAAATTTACAAGATCCCTAATAGCGATCCACTCCTTCAGTCACACCACATTCCCTTTACCTTCAGCACGTATGGGGTATGTCTAACAAAACACCGGGATTCTCGTTGGATTTCCCAAAGGGAAAAACAGGCTTCTTAACAAACACAAAGGGCCCCTGGAAGAGGTGTACTGCCCACCCCCCCCCAAAAAAAAAAAAAAAAACACACTCAAAGAAACAAATATAAAACATTTACCACTCCGGTCACCATTACATGACAGAGAAATTTAGCACTGATGGAATATAATACAAAATAACCCCTGACACCAGGGACTTCACCGAGACGTCCTTCTATCATCGTTCTCTTTAATTTGTTCTTTTTTTCCCTTTTCCTCTCCTTCCGTCATCCCCAAAATGACGCCTTGTCCGGACAGCTCGTCCCTGCAGAATTAACACACAAACATCTTAGAATCCTCACTTTATCAAAACCCCTTCGCTCTGATTCCTACCTTTGTTTTGGGCCGCCCCACATTTAGTAAGTAGGTAGTACATAGTTGCCAACTTTGGGAAAAAGAAAAAGCAAATTTTTGAAAGGCGGTGCCAGAGCGCGCTGCGGGAAAAAATTTGCAATGAACACGCCCATCATTTCAGTATGCCACTCCCCCTTCAAAAAAAACCCCGACCCACCTCCACCTAACTGCAAACGGCTTTTGGAAAAAGCCAGGGGATTCCCTTAAGCAGGTAGTAACCCCCATAAGCAGTAATGCCCCTCTGTACCATTAAATGCCCCCTTGTAGGCAATAGATCCCCTCTGTCCAGGTTTGTGCCCCCTTTGTTAGCCCCGTAGGTGCCCCCCATTGTTTGCCAGCAGGTCCCCCATTGTTGCCCTTTTTGGCCCCCCATTGTTGCCAGCAAGTTTCCCCCTTCCTTTTTGCCACTATGCCCCCTTTTGCCATGTCCCCCATTTTTGCCAGGTAGTGCCCCCCCACGTTTGCCAGGTAGTGCCCCCATTGTTTTCCAGAGTGCCCCCTATGTGCCAAAGGGAGTTGCCCCCACTGTTGCCAGTAATCCCTCTCTGTTGCCAGGTAATGCCCCCATTGTTTTCCAAGTGTGCCCCCAATGTTTGCCAGGGATGCCCCCATTGTTTTTCCAGGTATGCCCCCTCTGTTGCCAGGTAGATGCCCCCCCTGTAGCCAGGGAGATGCCCCCCTGTTTCCAGTAGGTGCCCCCCTTTTTTAGCCAGTAGGGCCCCCATTGTTCCAGCTAGTGCCCCCATTGTTCCAGCCCAGTGCCCCCCTCTGTTGCCAGCTAGTGCCCCATTGGTTTTCCAGGTTTTTAAAGCCCCCCTCATTCCAGGTAGATGCCCCCTCTTTCCAGGGAGTGTCCCCCTTGTTGCCCAGGTAGATGCCCCACCCCCCCCCCCCCCCCCCCGCAAACCCCCCCCCCCCCCCCCCCCCCCCCGCCCCCCCCCCCGCCCCCCCCCCCCCCCCCCCCCCCCCCCCCCCCCCCCCCCCCCCCCCCCCCCCCCCCCCCCCCCCCCCCCCCCCCCCCCCCCCCCCCCCCCCCCCCCCCCCCCCCCCCCCCCCCCGCCCGCAAACACTGCATAATTTTACGTGCTAATACATCTACTTAGGCAAAAGTTACAAGATCCAATAGCATCCTCCTTCGAGTCCCCCATTCCTGGGCTTCATGCCACTGTAGGCTATGGTCCTACAAACGGTCCCAATGAAGAACTGGCCTACGGTACACAGTGCTGTGTAGACCGCAATGAAAAATCTGTGCTGTGGTCTACATAGTACAGATATTTTCTGGTTGGTTTTAAAATCCGTCGAATTGCGGCAGATTTTAAAACATGCTGTGTATTCCGCCACAATCATTGTATGTGACTAATGGCAAATCCAAAAACCGACCGCGGTCCAGCAATGTTAAAATGCTGGATTTTGGACGCCATTTTAAAATTGCTGTGTAGACACAGTCTATTGCTACTGCCTGTGTGGCAGGTTCATACACATTTATGAGTACTACCCTATATTTATGTTAGATGGCCAGACCATTGTTCATATATGCAATTCTCACCTTTTGTTTCTCCCCTGTTTTCACAAAGATTGTAACCTCTTGAGAGCAGGGCCCTCACTCCCCTTGTTTAATAGCTTTAGGTTTAGCTTTAGTTAGGCTCTGTCCACATGACGATAATCCTTGTCTAAAATGGTAAGTAAACCATTCCCATTGACCTCAATAGAAAATATGCATTGTAGTTCATACAACTATGCGCCGTAAAAAAAACACTGTGTTCATTCTCTGGTCATGTGGAAATTTGATGTCAATGGGGATGGCTAAAAACCTTGCGTAAAACGAGCTCAAAACATTTGTATGTGGTCTTAAATGCGAATCCGCATCCAGAACTACATACAGTATAAATGAATGGGACTAGTTTCTGATTGTAAACTGCTAGTAAAAAAAATTACCCTATATCCACATGAAATAAGCATGTGAATAACACAGTTTTCAACGGCAGAAACCGGCGAGTAGATTTTACTTAACATGTGGCTGTACCCTTACTATGTAATGTTCTTATTTGTCTGTACCCTTTGCATTATAAAGTGCTATGCTGGTGCTATACATATTATTATATGATGTGTAGCTTGATTTTATATCTTCCTCTGCAGGATTCATCTCAAATCTATCATCCCAGCCCTCACCCATCTCTTCAACCTATCACTAACTTCTGGCATCTTCCCTTCCGCCTTTAAACATGCTACTATCACTCCAATCCTTAAACCCTTGACCCCTCCTCTCTGTCCAACTATTGCCCCATCTCACTGCTCCCTTTTGCTTCCAACCTCCTCGAGCAGCACGTCTATCTTCAGCTGTCCTCCCACCTCTCCTCCAACTCTCTTCTTGACCCACTACAATCTGGTTTCCGACCCCACCACTCTACCGAAAACGCCCTAACCAAGGTCACTAATGACCTAGCAACTGCTAAAGCCTCCCGCCACTACTCTGTCCTTCTCCTTCTAGACCTGTCCTCTGCCTTTGACACTGTCGACCATTCCCTCCTGCTACAAATCCTCTCCTCCCTCGGCATCACGGAATTGGCTCTTTCCTGGATCTCCTCGTACCTCACTGATCGGACATTCAGCATCTCGCATTCTCGCTCCACCTCCTCCCCCCGGTCTCTCTCTGTTGGTGTCCCTCAGGGGTCAGTCCTAGGTCCTTTACTCTTCTCTCTTTACACTCTTGGCCTCGGTCAGCTCATAGCCTCACACAGCTTTCATTACCACCTGTATGCTGACGATACCCAACTCTACATCTCTGGCCCAGATGTCACCCATCTGGGCATTCTCCCAGACTGTCTATTGTCCATTTTCTCCTTCTTCTCCTCACGTCTCCTAAAACTAAATGCCCCTGATCTCTCTATCTCAGTCAACGACTGTACACTCTCATCTGTTCCGCAAGTCCGCTGCCTTGGGGTAATCCTAGACTCCGCTCTATCTTTCAAACCACACATCCAAACCCTCACCTCTGCCTGCCGCCTTCACCTGAAAAACATCTCTCGCATCCGCTCATTCCTCAACTATGACACTACAAAAATGCTGGTCGATGCCCTTGTCATCTCCCGCCTAGACTACTGCAACATACTTCTCTGTGGACTCCCGTCTAGCACTCTTGCTCCCCTTCAAACCATTCTCAACTCTGCTGCCCATCTTATCCACCTCTCTCCTCGTTACTCCCCTGCCTCTCCCCTCTGCCAATCCCTTCACTGGCTTCCCATTGCCCAGCAAATTCATTTCAAGCTACTAACTATGACCTACAAGGCGCTCCATGCCCTCTACCCTCCATACATCTCTGCCCTAATTTCCAAATATCTCCCCTCACGCAATCTCCGCTCCTCACAGGACTTTCTCCTCTGCTCTCCCCTTATCAGCTCCTCACACAACAGTCTCCAAGATTTCTCCCGTGCTTCCCCCACACTCTGGAACTCACTGCCCCAACACATCAGACTCTCCTCCACTTTCACCAGCTTCAAAAGCAATCTGAAAACCCATTTCTTCAGGCTTGCCTATAACCTACACTAACCTTGCTGTCACTACATCCTCCACAAACATGTCTGCCCCCACCTTCTGTCTCTTTCCCCCTCCTTGTAGATTGTAAGCCCTCGCGGGTAGGGTTCTCTCTCCCTCTGTCGTGCCAATTTTCATTCATCACTTATCATTGTACTCGTTTGACTTATGTTATGTATGTAACCCCCTCGAATGTACAGCGCCCTGGAATCAATGGCGCTTTAAAATAAATAATAATAATAATAATAATAAATTGTAAGCTTTCCCTATGCTCATCTCCAGAGTGGGCAGTGGTGAGCAGCTATGATGTCTCCCATACATAGCACAGAGAAGAGATCAGGCTGCCCTGATCTCTAAAATAACCTAAGAAGCAGCAACATGAAGGAATCCAGCAATGGGGTGAGACAGTAGAACTCTGACAAGAAGCAGTGTCTCTGTGTGTCCGTCTCAGTCTCACTGCTAATGCTCCCTGCTTTTCCTTTTTCCACTTTGTTCCCTAATTTCTCAGTGAAATCAATTGTCTTCAACACTACCTCTCTGAGGACAGATTTTACTAGTGAACCGATAGTTATCAGTTCAGGGGGCAGAGAAGAGGAGGTCATATGTTTTACTACAAAGTTTTTTTTAATTTGTGTGTGTACTATTGATTTGATTAGGGAACCATATATGATCTAGGCACATAGAGGCCAGTTCTAAATAGCTTTAAAGCAATGTAGAATGTGCCAGAATGTATGAACCTATTCTACTGTGGGTCGTACATTTGGTACACTGTAGTTCCACTGTAACAACCACTTTTAAATTGATCTGGCTGTTCCAGCCTCGTTTGGCCGACCTACAGTCATTACTGTGTCGAATCATAGTGCGACACGTCCCCATAAAACCCCCACATCTTAGGCCAGTGGCATAGCTACAGGGGTCGCAGCGGTCCCAGTTGCCAACGGGCCCCTGAGCTGGGTGGGCTGGGTCACATAGACCCAGCGATCCAGCATTCACAGCTGCCGCCTGCATGGTGCAGGCTGTGACTGAAGCTAGATATATACTGGGGGGGCCATATTACCTGCCTAGCTATGTACTGGGGGCCATATTACCTGCCTATCTGTATACTGGGGGCCATGTTTCCTGCCTACATGTATACTGGGGGCCATGTTACCTGCCTAGCTCTGTACGGGGGATCATGTTACCTGCTTAGCTGTATACTGGGGGCCATATTACCTGCCTAGCTGTATACTGGGGGCCATATTACCTCCCTAGTTATATACTGGGGGCCATATTACCTCCCTAACTATATACTGGGGGCCATATTACCTGCCTAGCTGTATACTGGGGGCCCTATTACCTGCCTATCTATATACTGGGGGCCATATTACCTGCTTAGCTATATACTGGGGGGCCATATTACCTGCCTAGCTGTATACTGGGGGAACTATTACCTGCCTAGCTGTAAACTGGGGGGCCATATTACCTGCCTATCTATATACTGGGGGCCATATTACCTGCCTAGCTGTATACGGGGGGAACTATTACCTGCCTCGCTGTAAACTGGGGGCCATATTCCCTGCCTATCTATATACTGGGGCAATATTACCTGCCTATCTATATGCTGAGGTCATATTACCTGTCTAGCTATATACTGGGGGCCCAATTACCTGCCTATCTGTATACGGGGGGCCAAATTACCTGCCTTGCTATATACTGGGGGCCTATTACCTGCCTATCAAGTGGCCCTATCTGCCTGCCCTGTGGCCCTATCTACCTGTCCACCTACTAGAAGGGCCCTATAATGAAGGGGGACTTTACCTACTTAATAGGAACAGTCTGCCACTTATCTATTTTTTAAGATCTAACCTACCTAAAAGAAGCATCTTCCTATCCGCCTAGCTAAGTTCTGCAGGGACGAGGTGTGGCAGGGAGAAGTTGTCATGGCTGTCTGGACCGGATGAAGAAAGATAAAAGAGAACAACTCATCAGACAAGACGTCCTCTGTGAATCACTAAATGTAACTGCCCTGTAATCACTTATATGTTTGCAGAGCCTGTGTACAACTGCTATCTACCACTACATGGTCACTGTATGGTATTAATAGTGGTCTTAGTGTAATGGTTTATATTCAGTAACAGTACAATGGTTTTATTAAGTCTCTTTATGGTGGTGATATGTGGTCAGGGTATGGCAGTATTATTTGTATATTGTTGTTATTGATTATTATTATTATTATTATTATTATTATTATTTATTTTAAAGCGCCATTGATTCCAGGGCGCTGTACATTCGAGGGGGTTACATACACAACATAAGTCAAACGAGTACAGTGATAATTAATGAATGACAATTGGCACGACAGAGGGAGAGAGGACCCTACCCGCGAGGGCTTACAATCTACAAGGAGGGGGAAAAAGACAGAAGGTGAGGGGCAGACATGTATGTGGACGGTGTAGTGACAGCAGGGTTATTGTAGGTTATAGGCAAGCCTGAAGAAATGGGTTTTCAGGTTGCTTTTGAAGCTGGTGAAAGTGGAGGAGAGTCTGATGTGTTGGGGCAGTGAGTTCCAGAGTGTGGGTGAAGCACGGGAGAAGTCTTGGAGACGGTTGTGTGAGGAGCTGATAAGGGGAGAGCAGAGGAGAAGGTCCTGTGAGGAGCGGAGATTGCGTGAGGGGAGATATTTGGAAATTAGGGCAGAGATGTATGGAGGGGAGAGGTTATGGAGAGCTTTGTAGGTCATAGTTAGCAACTTGAAATTGATTCGCTGGGCAACGGGAAGCCAGTGAAGAGATTGACAGAGGGGAGAGGCAGAGGAGTAGCGGGGAGAAAGGTGGATAAGACGGGCGGCAGAGTTGAGAATTGTTTGATGGGGGGGGCAAGAGTGCTAGATGGGAGGCCACAGAGAAGGATGTTGCAGTAGTCTAGGCGGGAGATGACAAGGGCATGGACCAGCATTTTTGTAGTGTCATAGTTGAGGAATGAGCGGATGCGAGAGATGTTTTTTCAGGTGGAGGCGGCAGGCAGAGGTGAGGGTTTGGATGTGTGGTTTGAAAGATAGAGTGGAATCGACGATTACCCCAAGGCAGCGGACTTGCGGAACAGGTGAGAGTGTACAGCCGTTGACTGAGATAGAGAGATCAGGGGCAAGGGTAGAGTTGGATGGTGGAAAGATGATTAGTTCTGTTTTCTCCACATTTAGTTTTAGGAGACGTGAGGAGAAGAAGGAGGAAATGGAAGACAGACAGTCAGGGATCTGGGAGAGTAGAGAGGTGACATCTGGGCCTGAGATGTAGAGTTGGGTATCGTCAGCATACAGGTGATAATGAAAGCCGTGTGAGGCTATGAGCTGACCCAGGCCAAGAGTGTAAAGAGAGAAGAGTAGAGGAGTCAAGGAGAGAGTTGGAGGAGAGGTGGGAGGACAGCTGAAGATAGACGTGCTGCTCGAGGAGTTTGGAAGCAAAAGGGAGTAGTCAGATGGGGCGATAGTTGGACAGAGAGGAGGGGTCAAGGGTTGTTTTTTTAAGGATTGGCGTGATAGTAGCATGTTTAAAGGCGGAAGGGAAGATGCCAGAGGTTAGCGATAGGTTGAAGAGAAGGGTGAGGGCTGGGATGATAGAAGCACTGAGGTCTGGGATGAGGTGGGATGGCAGTGGGTCCAGACTACAGGTAGTGAGGTTGGATTTATTATTGGTCTTGATATATTGATTTGCTCAGTAACAGTATAGTGGTATTAGTCATTATATGGTAGTGATATATGGGGTATTCTTTGGTCCTTGTATATTGTTGTTATTGGTATTATTGATCTTTGTATACTGGTTTGGTCAGTAAAATTATAATGATATTAGTCACTATATAGTAGTGATAATGTGGCCCATGTATACATACTGACCCGCAGAATACAGATAAGTCAATAAACTGTTCCGCATAAACTCCAACAACAACTAACTGAACTCATAAAACGAAAGGCACAATTGCATTTTTTTCCTGTTCACCCCACAACATTTTCTTTATTTTGTGAGGAAGAGGGGGAGCAAGAGGCAACAGACGTTTTGGCTGTATAACTTGTTTTTCTTTGGCCCAATTTGAAATGAATTTTCTTCTATTGAACAATTCCTTTTAATAAATATAATTTTCTGCAGTGTGCTACACTGCAAACATCCGTCATGTGTAGTGTTGATCAAACCATTCTACAAAAGTTAAATTCTAGTAGAACTTCTCAAATTTTTAGAACTCGAACCAAATCGAACATTTTATTGTTCATTCGAGTAAAGTTCTAGTTCTAGTTCGACACGCCATTTTCAGTTTCATTTTCAGTGGCTTTCTGCACTTTTAGCGGCCATCCATTCACCTTTCTGTACTTTTGCCGGCCATCCATTCAGTGTAGAGCACAGACATGTGTCAAAAACGTCATCACTGGGGTGTATGGCTCTCATTGGCTGCTAAAATCCCATGACCATGTTATATATATTTTACTGTATTGCCTTGTGAACGCCATTTTCAGCTCACTCTCTGTACTGTACAGACTGCTCTTAGATAACATTTTCCTCTCCATAGACATCAATAGTTAGGGAGTTTGGTATTGCTGGCTGCATTTTTCCCACATCCAAAAGCTGTTATTTATCGACATTTGCACGCTCACATAACGCCTAAGTCTCATATTCATGGATATATATTATACAGCGTGCTTGGATTTTCAAATTCATACTCAGTGCCCAAAAGTTCAGTTTTTGCAGTTTTGATAAATGTACTCAGTTTACTTATGAATTTACACAATTCATGTTACTGTGCATTTCTGTATGTGTTGCTATTCCATCATTGTTTGGTTTGTATACAGTATATTAAAGGGGTTTTCCCCCAAAAAAAATTTGAATAATTTAATACTATTAGTGCCCTTTTAAAATAAAAAAAATACCTCATACTTACCTCTCCCCTCAGCTCAGATCCAGGACTGCACAGTCCTATGGTCCTCTGCTACAGTGAAAATATAAGGGGGCAGAGTATACAGTATGTACTGTATAAGAAGACACATATGCATGTTTTTCTCACTATCTGACATGAGATCAGAATAAACCTTACCTGTTTTAGGTCGATTAGGATTACCAACATTATTTATATTTGCCAAATGCCAGAATAATTAGAGAGACGATTTTTAAGGCATTTTTATTACTTTCTGCAAAGTCAAAAGTTTACAGACATCTCATTAGTATTTGGTAGCATTGCCCTTAAACTGTATGACTTGGGTCAAACATTTTGGATATCCTTCCACAAGCTTCTCACAATAGTTGGTAGGAACTGGTGTAGGTCACCTTGCTCTCGCCTGCCTTTTCAACTTTGCCCATAAATTTTCAATAGGATTGAGATCAGGGCTTTGTGATGGTTACTCCAAAACATTGACTTTGTTATCCTTAAGCCCTTTTGTAACCAGTTTAGCAGTATGCTTCCGGTCATTGTCCATTTGGAAGACCCATTTCCACCCAAGCTTTAACTTCTCAGCTGATGTCTTGAGATGTTGTTTCAGTATTGCCACATAATCTTCTTTCCTTATGATGCCATTTATTTTGTGAAGTGCACCAGTCCCTTCTACAGCAAAACAATCCCACAACATGATGCTGCCACCCCCGTGTTTCACAGTTGGGACGGTGTTCTTAGGCTTTCGAAGCTTCTCTCTGTATCCTCCAAACGTAACGATGGTCATTATGGCCAAACAGCTCAATTTTAGTTTCGTCAGACCACAGGACATAGCTCCAAAAATGTAGGTCTTTGTTCCTGTGTGCATTTGCAAACATTAATCTGACTTTTATATGTTTCTTTTGGAGTAATGGCTTCTTCCTGGCAGAGTGGCCTTTTAGCCCATCTCTTTCCTGAGTGATATGATTGCTGGACATTCCCATCTTGTTTGTACTTGTGTATAATTGGTTGTACAGATGAACGAGGCACCTTCAGGTATATGGAAATTGCACCCAATGATGATCCAGACTTGTGAATGTCCATAATTCTCTTCCTGATAGCTTGGCTGATTTTAGACTTTCCCATGATGTTACACACAGAATCAGTGTGTTTCTGGTGTGCTACAAAAATACATCCACAGGTGTGTCTTTAACTCAGATGTTGCCAATAAAATATCAGAAGCTTCCAAAGACATGACATCATCATATGGGCTGTCCCAAATTGTTAAAAGGCAATCCTAGTGTATGTAAACTTTTGACTTTGCAGAAAGAAATAAAAATGCCTTAAAAAATTCTCTCTCTTGCATGTGTGTCTATTTATATAGTGTATGTAATCTTCTGGCTTCAACTGTAAGGGCCAAATGTATGAAAACTGTCTAGGTCTAAAATGAACTTTGTTGCCCATAGCAACCAACCAATACTTATGACTAGCATTGCTCATTTAGGTACCGATTCAGTTCAACAGTGGTTGACGCCCTGAACTTGAATTTTTTCTCTAAACCTGACCTAACCTAACCATAAACCTAACCCTAAATTGGAGTTAAGACTAGGGTTTTTGATTTACCGGTCTGGTCCAGTGGAGTTCCTGATGCAGCATCATGTCCGGTTCAACATCTATACAGTTAAAATTACAAAGAGGTTAACCCTATGCTATGGAAACTGTGACATAGTACTAGAAATAATGTGACACCAGTCCCATGAAACATTAAGTTAATACCTAAAATCTCTGCCCTTAGCGTTACTGTTAGGATCGGGACAACCATCTAGCAATCTGTGGCAAAACTTTATTCGAACTATCCTTGGTCCAAATCCATTGTGCAACACTATGTATGACCATGCAGCTTGTACAAGTAAAGTGCACTGAAACCACAGGCTTCAACCATGCGGGTGAAAAACCACAAACCATATAGCTGTTAGCATTCAGGGTAAAACTTTGGGGCTAACATGTCAGAAAAGGGGTGCCACCACGTCAGTTTAAATGAGCATTGAATGAGTGTATAGTGTGCCTGAATGAATGAACCTGTCAAATATCTGGCATTTGGTATACCTTGTATAGTAAAAGTGATGCGCCTAATGTAGGCAATTATGTACTTATGGACTGCAATTATCTGCAATCATAGTACTGAGGTAGGTTATGACAGGTACTATAGTGTCTGTTCTCTGAAGAGCAATCTCAGTATTGCTATAATGTACTGTACAATGCACAAGAACACCATCTCTCTGTTGTGAATTCTTGGGGAAAGCCATTTTACCTAAGCTGTCGTTATAGAGATTTGTTTGACACTCCCTAGTTATAAAAAAGCTCAGAAAAATTGTTAACTTTTTTGTGAGTTTTGTAGGCATGCTCTGTGTCATGTGCAGTAGTCACTGTACAGAAAGATGGAAATGGAGCTGTATTGTTCCTAAAACCTATTGTCAATGGTGTAATCGGCAATCCTGGTGTATGAGTCTATGTTATCTGCCTCCATCTATGGGCCGTGCAGATATTTGAAGAGGTTTTTTTTTTTTTTTTTTGTAAAACAGATAATTAAAAGGAAAATAAAAAAAGAAACATCTTAAAAAGTACATACTAATAAGATAAAAATTCAATTGAAAAAAAATTGATGATTTTCTTAAAATACACATGGCTAGACTTCACAAGATTGGGGCTGCCAATCTTTAGGGTTTTACACTGTTTTAGAGGGGCAGGGCAAGCAGTAATGGAGGAGAAAGGTGTCTGTATGATATGAGGGCAAGTTTGAAAGACCCAATAGTGTGTGAAGATTGTGAGGATGTGGAAACCTTGTGGGCGTAATCTAAAGACCTCCAATGTCACTGGTGAGATAGAAAGTCAGCTTCATAAAGAATGAGTTGGCTCTTCAGGCAGGTACAGTATTGATAATAGGAGACTGCAACTACCCAGGTATTGACTGGCGTCTTGACTCTACTGCTGCAAAGGGGAGAAAATTCCTTAACCTGTTGCAGGATAATTTTATGGGCCAGTTTGTGGAAGATCCAACGAAAGTATTTTTCTGTTGCATCAATGTAGAACTTGGGAATGTCACCATTAGAGTAAACCTTGGTAAGAGTGACCACATCAGGCTGGAAGGGGGCAAAAACATTGAATTTTTAAAAAGGCCATTTTTTCCAGGTTGAGAGCTGCACTTAGTACATAGCCTGGGAGCAGCTCTTGCCAAATAGCAATATAGATACTAAATGGAAGAGCTTTAAATCTACTCATGAAAATGATACTGCAAAATGTATTTCTATAAGTATAAGAAACTAAAATGAAACCCCGCATGTCTTATATCTCATGTAATGAATGACAAAAGGAATAGTATTAAAATATAAGTTGAAGGGGTCAGCTTTATTCTTTGAACATTACAAAGAGCTTAATAAAACTTGTAAAAAGTTAATAAAATCAGCTAAAATTCAAAATGTAATCAAACTGGCCAAAGAAAGTAAAACAAATCCCAAAAAAGTATATAAATGGAGAAAAAAAGTTAGGAATGATAAATTAAAATCAAGTTGCTTGGTACACCTTAAGACTATGTCCAAACGTGTCGGGTATTAAAATTACCACAGTTATATTATGTAAATACCCACATACACAATCTCATAAAATTACAATCTTTATTTTCACAATTCTTCATCAAGTTGCTGCAAGCAAACGTTTTCGGCCCTAAATCGAGGCCTTCATCAGAAATATCGCTTTCCTTATAACCTGCTAGAAATGGACAGGCGCTGGAAATGTAGTACAAACAGCAATCGCTAACAACAGCTCTAGGAAACGAGTTGAATAGCGCCAGCTATAAGGGTATAAGGTTATAAGGAAAGCAACAATTCTGATGAAGGCCTCGATTTAGGGCCGAAAACGTTTATAAATGGATTTGAACAGTCGCTTGCAGCAACTTGATAAAGAATTGTGAAAATAAAGATTGTAATTTTAGGAATGATAAATTAGTCACTGGGGACCAGGACTGGGACAAGTCTAGGCAAATAAATCATATAACGCGCCTGCCCAATGGAAACTCACCCCACTCCTTACTTCCTTGCGCCCCCTTTTCTGCCTGGGATGAAGCGGTCTCCTAGGTGGTTGTCTACCTTCACTTCCTTGTTGTCCTGGCCCTGCTGGGGATTAAAAGAAGTCAGAACTACAAAATGGGTTCTTTAGTTGTATATGTATGGCAGGGCCAGTGTTGATTTAGGTAGGACCAGTACATATATGGGTCAGGGGCAGTGCGGTTAATATATCAACCATTATATTTAATTGGCTACATAAAAATATGGCCTGATCTATCTTAAATAACATAAATGTAAACAAGGCTCTGAGACTAGATAGCTCATTCCCTAAGGTCGAGTTCACACAGCGTATAGCGGTGCGTATCTGTGCGCGCCACTATACGCCTGCTATTGAAAGTACGTGCTGGCCAACACGTAATTTTAACAGCGCTATGGCCCAATTCCTAATTCACTCTTCCTTTCTCCGGCCGGAGAATACGCTGGAAAATCATAGCACTCAATGAGTGATTTTGCCATATTTGCGGAGTATACTTTGGGCATATTGCAGTGCAATTACGTTCTGATGTAAGCCCTGCAAATACGCCATATGAACATACCCTAAGGGCCACATGTATGAAAACTGTCTTGGTCTAAGACTTTCTTTGCTGCTCATAGCAACCAATCAGAGTTCCCCTTACATTTCCTCTAGTGCTCAGAAATAATGAAACGGGCTCTCTAATTGGTTGCTATGGGCAACAAAGAAAGTCTTAGACCAAGACAGTTTTCATATAAGTCCCCCTAAGTGTTTTTAATGAACT
This sequence comes from Phyllomedusa bahiana, assembly GCA_025379985.1. Lineage (NCBI taxonomy): Eukaryota > Metazoa > Chordata > Amphibia > Anura > Hylidae > Phyllomedusa > Phyllomedusa bahiana. The sequence continues at coordinate 75,396 of JAODAL010004622.1, forward strand.
GAGTTAAATTTCTGACATCCAATATCATAATATTTAAAGATACTCTCGTGACTGAAATTGTGGAACTGGTATATAGCAAATGTGGTGCCTATGTTAAATAAGGGCCTTAGGTCTTACCCAAATAATTAAAGACCAGTAAAAAAAACATTCATGGTGGGAAAAATATTTGATGGTGTTTTAAGGGATTATACACATGAGTGTGTGACAGAAATAATAGTTTGCAATTGGAATGAAAACTGGCTAATGTATAATATCCAAGGAGCAAATGTGTCACGGATGCCCCTGCGACCCTTGTCCCGGGTCGCCGGCGCATCTGTGCCCTGCCAACGAGCGGCGCCGCGCCCCGCACACCGGAGCGCAGGCGCTCCTGTCCCCCTGCTGGTCCCAAGGCGTACTTACCCGGCCACGCTCCTGCCACTGCGATCTCTGTCCCCGAGCGCGCGCGGTCCCGCTCCCTAGGGCGCGCTCGCGCTGGCAGTGTCGGATTTAAAGGGACAGTGCACCAGTAATTGGCTATTGCCGGTCGCTGCCCCTATTTAAGCCTGCCTCTTCCTAGTAACCTATCTTTAGTGCCCATTGCCTATCGAGAAAGCATTCTTTGGAGTCTGTTCTTATTAACGTGTACCGTACCTTATTGCCTAGGTTACACGACTACAAACCTCTGCCGCCTGCCCTGACCTTCCTGCCTGTCCACGACCACGAACCATTGTCGCCTGTCCTGACCTTCTGCCTGCCTGACGACTCTGTACCACACCTACCCTTGGCTGCCATCGCTAATGGAAGCGACCTGGTAGACTCCCGCCGCAGCAAGTCCATCCCGCTTTGCGGCGGGCTCGAAACGGGACTTACCTTAGATTCCGCTCCCTGGTGTGGGCTTCCACCATCGCTTGCGGTGGTCCAGCGGATCCACTACCTCAGTGCGTTACAAAATGTATATGATTTGTATTCTGAATGGTCTCTAGTTACAAAAGGTATATTCCATTCATGGTTTAGTGCTGGGTCTGCATTAATTCAATGTATATATTAATGATGTAGAGGAGGGAATACTAGTACTGTCTCTATTTTTGCAGACAACAAACTGTTATATAAGATGTACATAAGTTGCAAGCAGACTTGGACACGCTGAGTGTTTGGGCATCTACTTAGTAAATTAAGTTCAATGTTGATAAACCTAAATATATGAGTCTGGATACCAATAATATGTTCTCGGTGGAGAAAATTTGAGAGTCACCTATAGATAAGGATCTTGGTGTTCTTGTAGATCATAGATTACAGAACAGTATTCAGTGTCAATCAGCGGCCTCTAAGGCCAGCAGGATATTGTCATGTATTAAAAGAGGCATAGACTCCCAGGTCAGGGATGTAATATTATCGCTCTTCAAAGCTTTGGAGCAGCCTCATCTGAAATATACGGTTCAGTTCTGGGCAGAGTCGGGGTTTGGGCAGCACTGATGGCACTACTGGAGGCGGGGCCTGCCGGTGTTTGAAGCGGGGGAGGCCCACTGCTGCTAGCAACAAACACCCCTTAGGCCTGTTCTTTCTACCATAACGGTTAGCTAAATTGTATGTGCATCCTTGCAATGTCTTGTCCTTGTAATGTCATTGCGCCGCCTGTGCTGCTTCCTGTCCTAGGCCCCAAGTCTAAAGCACCCAGCTTGGGGCCTAGCGCAGGCAGATATGCTCTAGGAGAGTGGAGAGGTATTATTTAGTTCTTTTTTTTATCTCTAAGGTGCTGAATATATCGTTATGTATGTTATTGGGGGCCCTTAAATAGCAACCTACCAGTGGGACCTTTTATAGCCGCTATGTAGGGGCCCCCCAGCAGGAAGGTAGTTATATAGTGGTTTCCAGTAGGTAGGTAACTATGTTTTAACTGCCTACTGTGGAGCTCTTATATAGCTACCTGCCTTCTGGGGGCTCCTATATGCCTATCTATTGGGGACCTTATATACCTACCTACTCAGGGGCCCTATTTACCTACTTAACTACTGGGGGGACCTACGTGCTTAGTGGGGGGGACTCGATAAACCTACCTATTACAGGCTATATATACCTACCTACTTTCTGGGTGCCCTATTTAACTACCTGCGTACTGAAGGGCTGTATACCTACTTACCTACGGTGGGGCTTATGCGGGCCCTACCTACAAGAGGGGGGGCGCTATATACCTGTCTACTGGGAGCGTTATATAACTATCTACTTACTGGGGGGGATTTATACCTACAGTACCTATCGAGGTGATCTATATACCTGGCTACCAGGGGCCCTACCTACCTAACTACCAGTGGTATTTGTTGGCCATTATATGTTTACTGACCTGCAAAATCCAACAAGAACTGAATTCAAAAACAAAGGCGCAATGGTATTTTTTTTCTGGTTCACCCCACAAAGAATTTTTACTTTTTTGGGGGTGGAGGGAACCCTTGGTTATTAAGAAAGATTCAAAAAGACAGCTTTATTTAGTCCTGAGAAGAGATGTCAAAAGAGAGACATCATTCATTTGTATAAGTATATAAATGACCAATACAAAATAATATTGTGAGAAACTGTTTCATGTATAACCCTCTCAAAAGACAAGTGGGTACTTCCTCTGTTTGGAGAAAGACAGGCAACAAGCCTTCTTTATCATAAGAACTGTGAATCTGTGGAATAGCCGCCTCAGGAGCTGGCACAACGGGAATAGGCGAGGGCTTCAAAAAACACTGAAACAATTCCAACAAAAAAACATAGAATTCTTGTTTTTAATGTTGACCCAGTCTCATAGACATTTGGGATCAGGAGGGCATTTTTTCCTTTTAAGGTCAGATTATTTCATGTCTTATGGGCTTCTTATTTTTTCTGATCAATGGTGGAAACAAAGCTCTTAAAGGGGTTGTCTCACTATATGGATTGCTTTCTATTTTAAAGATCTTGCAAAAACAAGTCACTTTGCAATATATGTCCATTAACAGTGTCCTACCTATTCTGAGAAATCCCCTCTTGTATGGGCTGCATCAGCTCTTCAGGTCACTACAGCTACAGACCTGTTTGATCTCTCCTGATACGGTAGGCTGCCAGCGCAGTTCACTATAGCTACAGACCTGGTGCAGCTCATCACTGCAGGCAGAAGTAGCCAGTAGAAGCCGGTAAAGCCAGCAAACACTGAATTCAAAAATAAAGCCGAAAAAGCAGGACTGAGGTAAGACGAATCGATGTAGTGAGACAACCCCTTTAAGTTACATCTATCCCTTCCTTCATTTTTTCCACGCCCTTGGTTGAACTTGATGGGCATTTATCTATTTTTATGTATCTCTATAAAGATAAGAAACCATTCAGCAAAAAGAAAGAAACATTCTATTCCCAAAACTATATCATACATAGCAGCATTATTACTACTCACTGTAAAGATTGTGTGCAGTTTAAAGCCTGTACTAGAGATTTTAAGCAAACATAGTTATTTGTATGGTACATCACTCAGCAAATCAACGGCTGGGATGTCTTGCCACACAGCATAAACAGAAGAGGTTCTTACGATGGTACCAAGACCAATTCCACCCAAGGTTCAAAGGAACGCACGCTTATAAAGCTCTTCAAAGGAACACGGGGATAATTCCAACAACCAGTAGCAGTCAGTGTGGATTGCTGTGGAATCATGAGATATTAAATTAGAAATGAATATAAGTCAATACGCAAATGTATGATGAGTCTCATGATTACAATCAGGCTGCTAATTGTCATTTGTGCGCCTCTCATAGTACAGACAATACCCTGTACAAATCTTGCTATTCATCTGGCCTGGCAGGAAAAAAAACTTATGTCATACAAACTCTTCAAAGGATTCTTTTAAGACAAAAAAAATTGCTTACATAACAAGTCACATTGTGCAGCTTTGCCATTCAGGGATCTGTTGGCCGAATACTAATTAATGCACAGATAAAGAGGTTTTCTACCTTCGGATGACTCTGATTTGTTGGGTTTTTTTTTACATGTCCTGCTACAACTTTCGGACTGGGATTTTTGCAGGACGATTATTTTGCAACTACCTAACAAAAACAGCAAAACTCAAGCTTTTAATCATGAAACCTTTTTGTCACATCACTTTATCTTGTTTTTTAAAAGATACTGATAATTTCATCATGCAAAAATCATATAAAGGTTGTGTGCACATGTGACCATCATGTATCCAGGAAGAGGGATTGTACGAGGTTTTCACACAAAAATCATGGCTAGTTACAGTAGATACATAAGACTAGCAGAACTGTATTCTTATAGACTGTCACATGACACAAAATGCACTCCACTGTTGTAACATTCACCTTTTAATGAGGGCAAACACAGAGACAGTAGACACTTTGGGCCACATGTATAAAAACTGTGTAGGTCTAAAATTCACTTTGTTGCCCATAGCAACCAATCAGAGCGCCCCTTTCATTTCATAAAGTGTTCTGGCAAAATAAGAGGGGCTCTCTGATTGGTTGCTGTGGGCAAAAAAGTGAATTTTAGACCTAGACAGTTTTCATACATGTGGCCCTTTATCTCTTCCACCCTTAGCTTCACCACAACACAATCCACCAGTTATAAACTTGTGGGATGTTGCAAATGTAATCAACCTTGACGTAAATTCAGTAGAAAAATTAAAGGAGTTTACTAGTTTAATTAAAAATTAAATGTTAAGGGGGCTGTTGCACTTCAAAGATTAGCTTTCAATATGTAGAGAGCATTAAATCAAGATATTTTCCAAATATATTTCTCTTTTGATATTACCTTGGTCAAGAGAGATTTGGTCTGAGTGCACACAGGTTTCTATGGTTACCGTCCTGCTCTCCCTTCCTGATTAGACAGAGAGCAGGGAGGGATGTCACCAAGACAGCTTGAAAACAGAGCCTGTTATCTCTAACAAGCAAATGAGATTAAGGGCCACATGAATTAAAACTGTTTAGGTCTAAAACTAAATTTTTTTGCCCTATAATTTGGGCAAAAAAGTGAGTTTTAGACCTAAAACAGTTTTTTAATGGGGGCCCTAATTACTTTTGATTGTTTACTTGAGCTCTAAAGCCCTTGCATGTAGTTTAAATTTTTTGCAGTCACATCATTTGCAATTAGAAGAGCTGGGAATATTGAGTGTATGTAATCCCCTGCTATAGAAACCCACCCCCACGGAGAGTGAGGAAATGTAAAATTAAAGCTCCCCTTTGTTTTGGGGAAATGATGAGGGAAAAAAAAATAAGTATGCTTCCTAATAAAATAAAATAAAACTATACTCACCTTCCTACTTACTGTACTCTTCACCTCGGCTCCAGCAATGGCTTTCACCAGTCTTTTGGTTCTTCCTGTTTTTGGTGAAACAGGATGTCAACGTTACAGCTTCTGATTGGTTACAATGGTCACCTGCTTCTGCCTTTCAGAGCCGTTACCTTCTGAACAGCCATGTAAGGGAGAGGCACTTGACAGCTCCAGCTGATAATAGTCCAAAGAATGGACAAAATAGAAGACTGTGGAGTGCTGTGCTGGAACGAAGTGACGAGGAAGGTGCGTTGAGCATTTTTTTTTCATTGGGCAACAGCACCATAGTATTTAATTTTTGAATAAACTGGACAACTCCTTTAACCATAAAGTGGAATATTTTTAACATATCTACTTACTTTTGTTGCAGAAATAAATATGCAATTTACCTTTTAGAATGTCTGTGTGGTCTGCAATACGTACCAGAATAATACGACCTCTGTAGGTTAGGATTAATAGACACAGCTCCAACTCTACTAATGGCTTTTTGAAAAAAAAGTATTTTTGACGGACCCAGGCGATTCTGGTAAATCCTGTTAAGTCATCCATAACATTTCAAGTGGTTATGTAAATGGGAAATGTTCTAGATATATTGAATACTATTTTTTTTCTTTTTTTGAAAGCCTGAGTACATGCTCTCTTCACCCAAGTTCATAAAAAATGTCAACGGTATAACACAAAAACTGTATATAGAGTCTGTCTTTCCAAGTCCTCTCTGAAAAGAAAAGGGTCCATTTTAGACCCATTTCCTATCTCCTCTTGGTCAAAAGGCAACTGCAAGGTTCAGAGACAACTGGTCCCTCTTGGTCAAGGCTGGGGGAGAACCAGTCTTGCTTGGGCCATCAACCTGGGTGACGAATCCTTGTGTAAACAAGGAGCTCAAAAGCTTAGTTGGCCTCTCCGGATAGAGCTGGAACCTGATGGTCACACACATCCCCCTTTTAACCTCAGAAGGGACATCCCAGAAGGGCACCGCATTCTGAGAATCCTGTGACAACAACAGTGACAGTAAACACACAGTAACATAAAAAGTAAGGTCCGGGGCATGGTTTGGAGAGCTCAGTGGATGGCCGCACATTGAGAGAGCTCTGATACCAAGCCGCCCAGTTTCGCTATTTGCCTGCCTCATATGCACCCTAGATGGGGAGACGCCGCACACGGACGCCCAGGAGAACACCCGCTACCATCCCAGTGCCCCCGGTGCCAGGATCGGGCATTGAGCGCTTCATTTCGAGAGGCGCGGGAAGACACAGCTGCTCAGAGGGCCCGGCGCCATCTTTATCCGGCGGCAGTCAGCACACAGCCGGAGGAGCGAGGAGGTGACGGCGCTTGTCAGAGGAGCCACCTGCTTCATCACCGCTTACCTCCCAGGATTCCGACGTGCCCAGCGATCCTGACAGATCGGGTAAGGACTGTAGCCTGCCTGACTCCTCGTCCCGCGCTCCCCTGCACCACGCGGCCGCCGCCATCTTACAGTCCGGCCCGGAACCCGGCGGCGCTACAGCGGCAGCAGCGGTAAGGCCCGCACCAACGTGGGACCCTCTGCACTCAGGCCCTGAGTCAGTGGGCACAACCACCGGCCCCGTGGCTACACTGTAGGGGTCTGCTATCACCCAGGGGGACTTAATACCAGTCACTGCATCCCCGGCTACCGGCCCTGTGGCGGCCTCACCCCTGCGTGCTCTCTCTCCTGCAGAACTACCTGGGGCCCACTCTCTCACCGGGGGTACCTACCACAACCCCCCCAGTGGCATCACTACCCCAGACTCACCTTCCTCAAGGACACACTGGCATCACCCCTTTCTTGGGAACCCCACGCTGTAGTCGCACGCTGGCCACCATATTGGTGCCTCACCCATCAAGCCTGGCTAGTATAAACCCCTCGCCAGGGACTGATAACACCACCCCAGGCAATTGGGGTTTGGTGGCCGTTGGGGTGAGCTCCAACTCCAGGGCCCCCTTATCTGCACAACCGCCGCTTTCCAGCCCAATGGAGCCCTACCAATGAGTGCTCCTGCACTCAGGTACCGGGCCACTGTATGCCACTGGTGGGTCGCCAGTCAGGATGATGCCCCACGGAGGTAGATCGCCTTCCCCTCCACAGCTGTGGGATGCATCTCAAGTAGATTCAGTGGGCCCATCCATCTCCCAATCCCTTTGGCCATCACCTTACAGTCACCAACCAGATGCCCCGTCTTACTGTCCGGTCCCTCAGGTCCAAGCCCCGTCGCTTCCACTAGATATTCAACAGTGGACCCACCATCTTCAACTTCTACCGACTAAAGCGGACTTTCAAACCCTAATATCTGAGGTTAGAGATACCTGCAAACAGATTTCACTACTGCGACAGGACATTATACATCTTACTGACAGAGTAGACTCGCTGGACCAAGCTCAGGGGGCTGCTCAAAGCTATCTATCTACCCTCCATCCACCACTTGTTGCCCAAGCATCCGTAATACGTGATTTAGGTAGACATGTTGAGGACCTGGACAACAGAGGACGCCGGAATAACATCCAGGTCCGGGGCCTGCCTGAAACTGTGAGCGATGACAGCATCCCCTCCCCACTGAATGCCATCTTCAACAAGATTCTTGGTGAACAGCCCACGCATCCCATTAAGCTGGACAGAGCCCACAGAGCACTCCGCCCAAAAGGGTCCTCACCCCTTCCACGAGACGTCATTTGCTGTGTTCATGACTTCATAACCAAAGAACATATCATGATGAAAGCTCAGGTCATGCGTACGCTAGAATTTGAAGGTGCGCCAATACAACTCTTCCAGGATCTTTCATGGGTGACTCTACAAAAAACGGCGCTCTTGAAACGCTTTTGTCCCCCTGAGGCCCCGATTATGTCCGTGGGTTTTCCCGTTCCCCTCAGGCTAGGAAGGGAAAAGGCATTCTGTCCGCTAAAAAACACGGACGATGTGCAACCCCGTTCTGTGCTTCTAAGCCCCGGTACCTCAACTCCTGATTGGGATTGGATATTTGTCCCCCCCCCCCCCCCCCCCCCCAAGGGCCAATCTCCAAAAGGGAAAAAGCGTGACCCTGAGGGGTACCGGGGTCGCAGTTCCACATATCACCTACCATCATGATTAGAGGTTTCCGGGTTTACCCAACATGTTCTTTTCTCCCCTTTAGGTCTGACCCGTTTGCTATTGCTGAAAAAAGTCGTTAGGGCTTATGTTATTGCTTCATTTGGGGGGCTTAGTTGAATTTATCTTTCTTTTTAGGTCAGAAAGGTGCAAGTCCAATATTCCATACTCACTGTTTCCCCTTTTGGGTTTGAGCCCTGTTTTTAGATTTAGTCTTCCCTTTCCCGGTGCTGGGCTGGGGTCCTGGTTCCCAGAATTTCCTAGGGATCCCGGTTACCCCCTACCCCACCCCCATACCCCGGGAAACGTTGTTGTAAAGCCCCCCTTGCCCTCTTCCCGGGTTTTTTCAGATCGTTGGTTTAGTTGATTGTACTACATTTTTAAAATTTTTTTTTTAGGTACCCTTTTCCGTGTCTTGTTTTTTTTTTTGTGTCTCCCTTTACACGGCGATAATGGTCCCCTGCGTAACATCAACGCAAAGGGTTAAAATCCCAATATGAAGCGCCGTTTCTTCTACGCGATTGGCCCTTTAAAGCGGAAAGCATTTGGAGGAGACTATTTGATCACAGGGGGTCTTTCAAGTTTTCCAAGGGTGTTTCCCCGTTGTTTCTTGCTTCAGTGGCCGGAAAAAAACGGGTCGTGTTTCATCTTGGGCAATGCCCCCCTTTAGTCACTCACTGGATTTGACCCCTTGGGTGATATAATTTCCCGGGTTTCCTGCAGGGGGTCCCTGTCGGTTTATTCCCCATTCCCCAAAAATTTTTTCCGTAAAGGGGGGCCAGGGGGGGAAACCTGGGTTTTCCCCCGGGGGGGGCCCCCCCCCCCCCAACCCTTTTAGGTTTTTTGGGAAAAAAAAACCCTTTTCCCGGGGGCCTTTTTCCCCCCCCCAAAAAAATTTGGGTTTTTTTTTCCCCCCTTTTTGGGGGGGTTTTTTTTTCCCCTTTTTTTTTTAAAACCCAAAGGGAATTTTTTTTTCCCCTTTTTTTTTTTTTTGGGGGGAAAGGGGGAAAATTTTTCCCCCGGGGTTTTTTTGGGGGGAAACCCCCTTTTTTTTTTCCCCCCCCTTTTTTTAAAAAATTTTTTTAAAAATTTTTTGGGGTTCCCCCCTTTTTTTTTTAAAAATTTTTTTCGGGGGGGGGGTTTTTTTTTTTTTTTATATCCCCCTTTTTTTTTTTGTTTTTTCCTTTTTTCCCCCCTTTTTTTTCCCCTTTGGTTTTCCCCCCAAAAAAAAAGGGGTTTTTTAAAAAAAATTTTTTTGGGGGCCCTTTTTGGGGGGTTTGGGGGGGGGAAAAAAAAAATTTTAAACCCCTTTTTTTGGTTTTTTTTTTTCCCGGGGGGGGGCCCCCCGGGGGGCATTTTGGGGGTTTATCCCAATTTTTTTTTTTTCCCCCCCCCGGGGGGGGGCCGGGTTTTTTTCCCCCCCCCCCCCAAAAAATTTTTTGGGGCCCCCGGGGGGTTTTTGGGGGGGGGGGGGGCCCCGGGGGGGGGGGGCCCCCAAAAAAAGGGGGGGGGGGGGTGGGGGGGAAATTTTTGGGGGGGAAAAATTTTTTTGGGGGGGGAAATTGGGGGGGGGGTTTTTTTTAAAAGGGGGGAAAAAAGGGGGTTTTTGGGGGGGCCCCCGGGGGGGGGGGGGGCCCGGGGGGTTTTTTGGGGGGGGAAGGGTTTTTGGGGGGGGACCCCCCCGGGGGGGGGATTGGGGGGGGTTTTTTTTTAATTTGGGGGTTTTTTTCCCCGGGGGGCCCCTTTTTTTAAAAAAAAAGGGGGGCGGGGGGGGGCCCCGGGGGGGCCGGGGGGGGGGGGGGGGGAGGGGGGGGGGGGGGGGGGGGGGGGGGGGGGGGGGGAGGGGGGGGGGGGGGGGGGGGGGGTTTTAAAAACGGGGGAAAAAAAGGGGGGGGGGGGAAAAAAAAAAAGGGGGGGAAAAAAAAGGGGGGGGGCAAGGGGGGGTTTGGGGGGGGGGGCCCCCCGGGGGGGGGGGGGTTTTGGGGGGGGGGTTTTGGGGGGGCCCTTTTTGGGGGTTTTTTTTTCCCCCTTGGGTCGCATATAAACTTCAGGGGTAATCCTGCATGGGAATCCGCTGACTCTTAGTAATCTAGACTGCCCCTAATTCCTCCCACATCCATTTCCTATCTCGAGTCCTTGCTAAATTGTCCAGACTTCCCCCTGGGGCACTTTTGATAGTGGGGGGATTTTAACCTGGTGTTCTGCCCACGTATAGACAGGCACTCCCTCCAACGGAAACCCCCCGCGAGAGCCCTGGATCCGAGGCCGCAGATGGCCTTGCGTCAACGGTCGACAGACGAAGGAAACATGGTCTATCTGACCCTTGGAGGATAAACCACCCTACTGATCGGTCCTTTACCTTTTACTCCCCCCCCACATAAGACACACTCACGAATAGATTGTTTCTTTGGGAACACCCCAATCCTGCAGATGATGTCAGATGCGCAAATTGGTCCCATCTCCTGGTCCGACCACGCACCAGTATCTCCTTCTCGCCTTAAAACTGGGACCCCCTTGTACACGCTCCTGCCATTGGCCGCCTATAATGACTCCATGCCTTGCGTAGGCCGACCTCCGAACGAAATTCAAAGTGCCCTCACTGCCTCTTTGAATCGTTAATAAATGACGTATCATCGATCCTCGACCCTGCTGGCAGACCCCAAGCGGTCCTTAGAGGGAAGTATATTTCCCTGGGGGCCAGATTGAAAAAGGATGCTTATGCACAAACTCAGACCCTGCAGCGTCCTCTTCAGTCTTTACAGACTTTGATGTTTTCTAGGCCAAACATTGGTACTCTACGCTCCATTATGGAAACTAGGTCCCGTTTAAAAGACCTAGAACTAAGAAAAGTTGAGCAAATGTTGCTTTATTCCAAACAGAAATTCTATGAATTTAGCAACAAGGCACACACTCTCCCTAGGCAACATAGGGAGAGGAAAGCTAATTCTGTCCCCACACCGAAAGCCTTGAAAGGCCCGAGACGGTTCACTTTAATTACAACCCGACTTGTTAATAGGGGACATATTCAGTCGTTTCTCTTCCTCGAATGCTTTATTCTCTCCCCGAAGACCCCCAGACCTCTGACTCAGAGCTAAAAGCTAAGATAGATGCCTTCCTTGTTTCCTGCTCCCCTGACGGCGGATGCTGCCAATAAGCTTAGCTCCCAAATTCAGACTGAAGAACTCATTGAGGACATAAAGAACACCCGCTGGTAAAAGCCCCCGGCGCCTGACAGATTCTCTTATCTGTACTATAAGACATTCCACCAGGACCTGGCCCCGTCGTATGCACTCACTGTTTTAATGCCTTCTTAGAGGGTGCCCTGATACCAGGCGAAATTCCACACTCATATCTCACCCTTAACCCTAAGCCTGGGAAGGACCCATCAGAGAGTGCAAGCTATAGACCTATAGCCCCTTAAATTCATACAATTAAGATTTTTCAAAACTTCTGGCCAACAGACTGAATTCCTGGTTTACCCCAATTAGTCCCCACAAATACCAGTGTTTTTGTCCCATGTGTCGTCAAGTGGGGACAACACTCGTCTAGCGGTTATACCTGAATGAGATTGTCTGAACCTCCAGAAAAACGTAAGGCCCTGTTGCTCAGCCAGATGCAGAAAAATTAGGCCTTTGTACCGCCTTAGCTGGCCTTTTCTATTTGTTGAAACCTTTAAGTTCCTTTGGGCATCACCGGAAATTTTTTTGGAGCTGTGGGTCGCGAGCCTTTAATTCCTCTCCGTCGCCTCTATATTATAAAAATTATCACATGTGACCACCCAACCTTTCAAAAATTTATAATGGCAACCCGCCAGGGTGTCCCCGTTCCCTATCTACTCATTAAACTCATTCATGTCAAGTACAGAAGAAATTTAAAGTCTCCTTTTTCCACAGATGATGTCCTATTGACATAACCGACCTCATCCCCTCGTCTCTCTTACTTGCAAGCACTCTTGGCGGAATTTGGTAAGGTGTCGGGCTTTAAGGTAAATGCCCTCTAAAACAGAAGCCTACCCCTAAATGTTCCGCTTGAAGCTCCTGGTATGCCTACAGACCTGATACAGGTATAAGTGCAATCTTCCGCCTCTAAAATACCTAGTAATTTCAATATTAACGCGGGATACAAGTCCCTATATCGGGCAAACTTACCCCCCCCTCTTCCAAGATATTGACATTCTGTTGACAAATGGCACGCTATACACTGTCTCTGATTGGCGCATAAACAGGTCAAAATGTCAATCCTACCCAAGCTACTATATCTTTTCGAAACCCTCCCTGTTCCTATCCCCCTTAGTGCCCTAAAATCTCTGTCAATCGGCAATATTTAAATTTATATGGGCCCATGTTGACACAGGAACGGCTAAGGGACGTGCTGATGGCAGCAGGACAAGGGGTAGGTCCAGGCGGCCCCCTAATATCCTGAAAATATGTTTAGGGCCAACTCACTTGCGCATGTATTCCAGCGTGGTCTACCCTTGCCAGCTTTTTCTAAGTGGATGGAAAAATTGAAAAAGTATGGTTGGCTCCTGTTCCACCCCAACATGTTTCTTTGGCATGCCAGGACATTCCAACACTTTGGGTCCTTTAGCCAGGTCCAATAGGTTACTAGATACATTTGGAAGTACTGTCAGCTAGAATCCCCTTGGCCTCTAAGGCATCTCCCTCCGATGTCCACGGTTTTCTTTACACACCCCCTTCTCCTGCTAGCACGTCTGGCGCTTTTTAGCACCTTGGCAACATCACAGTCACTTCTGGTTTGCAGACATAGCCCACCTTCCACACAGGGAACTCATCCCATTTGCGGATCTATCCGATAAAATCAATCTCCCACTAGAACACATTTTCATACCTCCAAATTAAACACCTAATGCAAGTTCTTACTGGTGGATCCTTACTTTCGAACCCCCAACCCCTTTGAAAAGCCTATGCAGGTGGGAGCACTCGCCCAAAGTTTTGATATTTCGCAGATATATGCATTTTTGAAACGATCCCACCCCAGACTCCGTAGCCTTATTTTTCCCCCAATATCACAAAATTGGGGGGCTTTTCTGGGATTCAACTTCCATATCATGTCTGGCAGGTTATTCTGGCAAAGGGCAGCTGCTTCTTCGCTTGCATAACCTATAAAGAAAATCAGTATAAAACTTCTATTGCACTGGTACAACACTCCGGAATTACTTTCACAGATTCAACCCTGTCTCTCTCTGATCATGTTGGAGGTGTAGTAACCATCCTCGGGGTCGTTGACCTCACATATTCTGGGGACTGCCCCAATACAATTATTCTGACGCAAGTTAGCGGGGATCCTGGCTGGACATTTGTTCGTAGAGTCCCGATGAGCCTTTTCTATATCTTTTGAATGTGCCCCAAGAGGTTCTTCTCTAAATTAGAGGTCAAATTGCTCCTACTTATCCTTACGGCCGCCAAGTGTATTGATTTCGGCCTTCTGGCAGCAGACATCTTTCTCCCCCTCCACCGCACGGACTACATACAAGAATATGCGAAGTTCAGCGTATAGAGCAGCTTACCTCTTTCTTTGCACAACAAACTGATCTCATATGATGCGGTTTTGGAAACCCTGGTCCTCCTACTGGGCCCAGTCACATCCTAGGTCAACTTTGCCTATCTGACTGACGCCTCTCTTTCCCCCCCTCCCCCCTTGGTGTTTGCCCAGAGTCCTCGGTCTTCTGTTTCTTGTGCTGTTCTCGCTTGATCGCCACATTCCACACATTGTATGGAAAACTAAGTGTTCTGCACTCACCCCTCTGTCATTAAATGGCTTCTATTTCTCCTTGTTTTTTCTCCTAAGTCTCGTCTTGTTGTCTGTCATTTGTCTTTTGTTTGGTCTCCCCCCCATATTAAGCTAGTTACTTCTGTTATGTCCATACTTTGAGATCATACATCTGTTCTCTCACATTGTTCTAATATTGCTCCTTCAATCAAGCATATATTAATATACTCGTGATGCCAATTATTTGCACTGTTGAGTATAGTAGTGTACAAACCTTAATAGGATAATGTTTAATGCTTCTGAACAGCTGTTAGAGGGGGGGGGGTTTTTTATTTATTTTTGGTATGGAATTGAATGCTATACTGTGCCTTATCCTACAATTGATATTGTAACATTTGTATTGAACTAGACTATTTTTTTTTTTGTTCTTGTTTTGTGAAAATAATTGAGAAAACCTTTAATAAAATACAGTCAAAAAAACAAAAAAAAAGTAAGGTCCCATTCCACATAGCATTTTGTGCTCCTCATTATTTATTAATTATATATTTTAAAGGGCCATTGGATTCCAGTGCACTGAACATTAAGCGGGGTTACATACATACAATAGTTTTAAACAAGTACAATGGTGACAATAGTTGACTCTAACACAAACAGGTACAGAGGAGAGAGACCCTGCCCCGCGAGGTGCTTACAATCTCTAAGTAGTACTGTGAGAATTGATACCCAATGTGTACTACCGTGTCATGTCGTGACCGAGCAGTAGAGTTTCTGTAGGCGAACATTGTTTGAACTGGACTACCTTTTACGGTTTGGTTGGTACATTTAAAGTTTCTAGATAAATAAATATACATTCGGGTTTACATAGGGCAAACATAGTCAAAATTCCGGACTATAGTTTGTCCCTTCCAGAATTCCTAGGGAGCCACCATGGCTCCTGCCATGGTACACTGGGGATATATTTTCTCATGGTATCCCAATGGATACCATGAAGGGGAGCACAGACTTTATAGTGAATGGGGTCTGAAATAAATAAATATAAAAAACGTGCACAGTCCCTTAAATCTTCTTAAATCTCTTTAAAACAGCCGATATTTATTATCTTTTTGAATGGTATCTTCCTCTTTCAATTAAAGCCACTACGCGAGGGACTTTTGCATGTATAATAAGTTTTTAATTTGATATAAATTTATATAACATGCACTAATCATCTGAGAATATGAGTTTCTTCTTCCCATATAGATTTTGTCCATATTCATCTTTCTACTTCAGTTATATTTGACTACGCATCAGCATTTTGTAAGCCGATATACACATCCTATCAGATCAGTTCTATAACTGTGACAAACTTCATTTCTAATGTTTGCAAACTGTATACATGATGCATCCTCTAATATTTTTATTTGGTTCCCATCAATCAAATGCTTCATTAGAAGCTGAGTGAAACTTTTTATTATTTCCACAGGTAATGAACCCTCCATATTTACCCAAATGATTATATTTAGTTTCATTTTAAATGACTTCTATATATCTTGTATAGTCTTTTTTTTCCATAGCAACCCAAAATAAAACTTGCGTGGGCTCCTAATAATGGCTTCTTTATATGAGGTGTGCATGCAACTCGGTAACCTATGTGCATGTGTGACAACGTTACCCCTTGTTTTTATGGGTAGTTTGTTCCTTATGTACATCCTCACTCTTCCCAGATAGGCTGTTCAGCCTATGAATATTTCGAAACAATTGTCTATTTTTATTTTGCATCCCTCTATCCAGGTTGTCTAAGTCAGATATGATAGATATTTTAAATCCCCCCCTTTAAATCTCAATTTGCATGTAAAATTAGTCACCACCATATCATTGAAATATGTACTTCCTCATTTCCCCCCTAATTATGTGATCATTGCTTTATGATAGTAGTATATTTATGTATTGACCTTTGTCTATTTTTGCTAAATATATAATTATGAACGTGCTTATCATTCAGTTTTAAAATTTATTTATTAATGGACTTTTAAAAAAATCCGGTTCCTCTCATTGAGGCATGCTAGATGTGTATTTTGGCACTGCTTCTGCATTTAATATTGTGCAAGTAAGATGTAATAAGGCAATGCATTCTCATTGCTGAATGAAGGAGTTAGTACTCTGAAACACTTTGGTCAATATTCATTAAATAGCATCACCATATTTGCTTCAGAAAGCAAATGCCATTTGGTAATGTCCATTTTTTTTGCTTCACCATTATTTCTCAATAGCTTGTGTGTGCAACGCTGGCCCCAGAAAGCTTTGAGGAATCCAAAACTCATTGGGCCTGCTCATCTTTGAAAGGATTACTCCTCCAGCATCATAGTAATGCATTAAAACTTACAAACTTAATTAAACATGATTTTTTTAAAAACAGAGACCACATCATCTGACGCATTCGAACAACTGGCTCCACCTTTGTTAACTGATGGGGTAGAAAAAACAAAGGCTAACCATTTAAAAAGCATCTGGTCGGCCCAATGACCCTAGAACTGACAAATTCATTTATTGCTGGACAAATGATCCCAAGACTTGACAATGAGTAACTTTCAGTGAAACCGTAATCAGGGAATAAACAAAGCTACAATACAAATAACAGATAATTGGTACTGCTGAAATACAATGAAAAAGACATCTTCAAATACAATGAAGATAGCATAACAAAGGGCGACATGTATGTACGGGGCGCGCCAAATTCAGGTTGTCCTTTCAGTCCAAAAACTGGCACAGCCCTGTTCTCCAGGTGTAAGAGCTGGTTGCACTCCAAAAGTAGACCGCATTATGTGTGCCCGTGGCACTTTGTAATGTGCCGCAAGAATGTAGGAGGTGTTTGGGGGCGTGTTTGCACCACACAACCTTTTGATTGTACACATTTATGATCTGGAGGACTACACAGTTGGGGTGGTGGGGGGACTGGAGGACGTCAAAATTAGGACCAATACTGCAGGAACAGGCAG
Source organism: Phyllomedusa bahiana (assembly GCA_025379985.1). Classification (NCBI taxonomy): domain Eukaryota; kingdom Metazoa; phylum Chordata; class Amphibia; order Anura; family Hylidae; genus Phyllomedusa; species Phyllomedusa bahiana. The sequence continues at coordinate 92,460 of JAODAL010004622.1, forward strand.
ACCAAGTTAGAAGTTGGGTAATACCTGTACACATAACATATATAATATAAATATATATATATATATATATATATATAATATATATATAAATATATATATATATATATAATATATATATACACGCACTATGAAACCAGAAGTTTACATAACACTATATAAAAAGACACATATGCATGTTATTTCTCACTATCTGAAAATGAAATCAAATAAACCATAAAGAACCTGATTTTAGGCCAATTAGGAGCCTAATAATTATTTTGTATTTGCCAAATACCAGAATAATGAGAGAGAAGATAATTTTTAAGAAGGCATTTTAATTATTTCTCTGCAAAGACAAAAATTTGCATACATTTCATTAGTATATGGTAGCATGCCTTAAAAAACCATATTACTGTCAAACATTTTGATATTCCTTCCCACAAGCTTCCTCCAGAATAGTTGGTTAGAAATTTGGCCCAATCCCCTGACAGAACTGACTGGTGTAACTGAGCCATGTTTATAGGTCATCTTCGTCACCCGCATTTCAGCTTTGCCCATAAATGTTCAATAGATTAAGATTAGGGATTTTTTGATGGCCCGTCCAAAACATTGACTAGGTAAAGTAATTCAAAGATAAATTTATAAACAGTAACAGATGTGAAACTTCCCTCATCCACCTCCACAGTATCTTAAAAACTAAACAAATGAAGATTTGGAGAATCCTTTACTTTGAATTAATTTATTTTCTCTACTAAAACAGGCTTAGAAAATGGGTTTAATTTGTCCTGATAAACATAAATTCGTCTCTGGAACCCTTATTGATCCTAATATCTATGCATTCTTGTGATGTTTAATCTGAGCGTTATCTCTCTCTCGACCCCAACTACAGCCTAGCCTATAGATATAATCTCTTAGCGTTTCTCATGTCAAGATAGAAAATTTGAGTAGCAATTTTTTTTTATGTTTTGATAAGTCTTGTTTATTTGATGTACTTACATGCTAATTTCACATATTCAACTTGTAATGCCTAAGTGTGAAAATTTAATAACATTTATATTAAAAAAAAACATGACTTGGTAATCATGCCCTAGCCGACATTGTAACGCAGTTTGCTGTATGCTTCGGCCATTTTCTCCAATTTGAAGACCCATTTCTCTTTCTTGCCAACGTCTTTTAACCTCCCTGGTTGATCTCTTTGAGATGTCTGCTTCAGTATTGGCCCACACCTAATCTGCTTCCCTCATGATGTCATCTATTGTGAAGTGCACCAGTCCGTCCTGCATCAAGACACCCACAGCATGATACTGCCATCTCCGTGTTTCACATTTAGGGATGATGTTCTTAAAAAGGGAACCCCCCCCCCCCCCCCCCCCCCCCCTAATTCCCCTTTTTTTTTAAAAAATCATACCCCTAAGATTAAAATTCCCCTAACCCCTATCTACCTTTATTTCCTTCCTCCAAACATAATGATGGCATTAGGCCAAACAGTTTCTTCTTCCAGACTACAGGAATGTCTACCCAAAAATGTTAAGTCTATGTTACCTGTGTAGCATTTGCAAACATTAATCTGGCTTTTTTATAGGTGTTCTTTTTTGTGAGTAAGATTACTTCCTGGCAGATTGACCTTTCAGTCCAAGCAGATGCGACCAGGTAATCGTTAAAAAAACTGTGGAAAATGATGCAATCTTACTAGCTTCCACCAGCATCTTTTTGCTTTTGTTCTTGGGTTGATAATGCACATGTCGGACGCAAAGCACGTTCATCTCTGAGAGCAACAGAACCTGTCTACCTTTCTGAGCGGTATGAATTGCTGGACATTTCTATCTTGTTTGTACTTGCATATAATTGTTTGTACAGATGAACGCGAGGCTCCTTCAGGTATCTGGAAATTGCACCAGAGGATGATCCAGACATTGTGCAAGTCCACAATTCTCTACTTGAAATCTAGGCTGATTCTTTATACTATTGTTGTCATTATGTTACCACACAGAAGCAGAGGTTTCTGGTGTGCTTAAAAAATAATCCATAGGTGTTGTTACTAAATTAACTCTAATTTGCCACTAAAACAAGTACTCCAAAAAACATGACATATCAAATGGGCTGTTCCAAACTGTTTGAAGCATAGTTAAACCTAGTGTAGTTTAGAATTATTGACTTTTCAGAAGAGTAATAAAAATGCCTTAAAAATCCTCTCTCTCATTATTTCTGGCATTATGGCAATAAATAAATAATTTGGTTATCTAATTGTAGCCTAAAATTGTTAAGAATATTAATTCTGATTTCATGTCAGATTTGAGAAAACATGCATATGCGTCTTTATAATAAATATATATAGTGTATTTAAATCCTGGTTTCAACTATAAATATATTATATAAATATATATTTATATATATATATATAAATATATATATATATATTAGTATATAATATATATATATAAAAATACATGATACACTAAGAAATGGCAAAACATAATTCTGACTTCCCATATCCTGACACTTTGAAAATAATGACATCATTTTCTAGCATAACACCACAGGACATTAAAATGTGCCACAACAGTGTTGTATTTTACTTTGGGATGCAATGCTATTTTAAAAATGATCTTTAACTAACTGACCTTCTGTATGTTTGACTTGGTCTAGAATGAAATATATGTACAAACCCAAACGTGTAATTCATGTATCTATACATGTGTGCAAGTAATATATATATATATAAGTATCAATGTACATAAATAAATGTAATATACATAGATATATTTATAAGAGATAAATATGGATTACTTATATATACAACATACAATATACCCCATAACAGTAATATTATAATTAATACTTTTAAATACCTATGACGTGCGTATATATATATATATATATATATATTATATATATAAATATCAAATATATTATATATAGTATTGTTTTTTTTTTTAATTTAATATATATATAATCTGTACAGCATAAAAATGAAGAGGGGAGAAAGGGAATTTGCATTATATCCTGACTGCTAGTGTAAAAATCCAAGCCTATTTACTTTATCTTTCCCCTCTCCAGAACAAGGCTGATGTTTTATCACGTCTGATTTAATTTCAAAGACGGATGTGATTTTGGTCAGGAGGGGGAAAAATAGCAAACAGAAAGTAACCTTCTGCTCAGATGCCATGGAATATTACCTCCCAACTAAAATGTGCTTCATAGCCAAAATCCGAGATAACGCGGAATAAAGAGAAGGGAGGATCATTGATAATAGAGGAAAAGGAATACTCTAAGGGCAGAAGAAGTAAAGGAACAGTACTTTTGGAAGTAGATGGGATTGGGACCCAAGCGAAGTCATGCAAAATAGATGAGGCTGTTGTCGAAAAAAGGAAAATAACTCTGGAAGCTGAATTTGTATCAAAAGATAAGTGTCAGAGGCCAGGATTCACAGATGAGACAAGTACAAGAAAGAGCATTCCTCAAATAGTCACCCTAAAAGCCTTAAGTATTTTACTTAGCTCGAGCCTGTCAATCTCTGTGACTTGAATGCCACTCAAGAAGTTCCAGGTTAAGAAGCTGTGAGGTCCTATTAACATGCATTATCCATCAAATTTTGTGACTTTATTGTAATTAGCAACACACGACAACTTGTATATCATTCAAGAGTTTAAAGGAACATAATTATCCCTATAATGCTGTGTAAATACAACACATAGGGGAAATGTACTGTATTTGGCGCACGCAACCATATTCTTTATTTTTCCGCCCCCCCCCCCCCCCTTGGGTGTCCTTCAGTCAGCCCAAAAACTGCACAGTCCCTGTGAACTCAATGTATGAGCAGTCGCATTATGCGGCGTCCGGTGACAACTTTGCAATGCGCCCAAGATTTGGTGGGCTTTCGTGGGGGCATGTCCCGCACCACAAGCATATTATTCTATCTACACATTATGGCTGACGGACGGCAAAACTAGGTCGCATTACTCTTCGAACAGCAGACCGAGTTAAAGTGGTTTAAACCTGAGGCCTGAGTTGTCATAGTTGAACTAGAACATAGAAAGAGCGCCAAATCTATGACCCCTCGCAGTAGAAATACAGATTCATACATTCTGGCACATCTACACTTGCTTTAAAGCTAGTTAGAAACTGCCTCAATCGCCTAGATAATACATGTTTCCTATAGGATGATATATCGATAAAAGAGCACCGCCATGCCATTTATAAGGCGCATTAAAATTGAGTGCTCCCAAATTTTAATGAACCTGGCATAAGTGGATTCAGAAATCTGGTGTGTGGTATGTCTTGCATAGCATAGCATATCTTAGGCGCATAATTTAGGCTCATTCACATGTGTTGTGCCTTGCAGCGAAACTATGCCCCCCCGAGGGTGGGGGGGTTTGATTTTTTTTTTTTTTTATTTGGGTTGTTTGTTAAAAAAATTAAAAAAATAACTGACTGTTCATACATATATAGAATAGGGCTACGACCGTTTTTTGGTGCAACGTGCCAAAAAATGGTGCGGCCCAAATCTGGCATGTCCCCTATAATGTTTTAATGGTGTGTGAAAAATAGTTATCAGGGATTTCTAAAGGGGTCAACTTCAATGGAACTGTTCTGCATTACCAAACACAGAACATAGCTAAAGTGGAGCTGGTTCTGGAATGAAAAATTGTCTTTTAAGCAATGGCCCATATATGCATAATAATTCCTGATTTCCTATATATCTCTATATTTACTGCAAATGCTTGGATCATTTTAATATACACTTCCAGGATATCTAGTTCAATAGTGGGGAGGAAGCAAGGTGGATAAGATAACTAAGTTAGTTTGTGTTTTTTTAAAAGAATTTTTTACGGAGGCAACAACTATCCGTCTAGAATCACAGCCCCCAAGTAACATGAACACTCACATCACATGAACATGTCATTAAAGACAAACTAACTGCACATTAAAGATGTGAAATATGTTATTGCTGAGTGGAGTTAATTTTGGATACAATCATAGTCTTTTGATCTGCCCTGGTGTCCCTATGAGAACTTATACTCTGACAATTGAGGTCTGTGATCAGGACAATGTGTGCATAAAAATCGCCATTCACACCAATGTTCATACCAATGCTGCAATCCCAGTCACAACCCATTGACAAGAGTGGTTCCATTTCTGAAAAAAAATCAAGCCCCTTTTGTAAGTACTGATTGGTTTCAAAACCAGAAGTGTTAATAGTTCAGTTTTATCAATTAACATAAAGCAAAGTGAACAAATAAAAGAGAAATCAAAGTCAAATCAACATTTGGAGTCACCATCATTTGGCTTTGGAATCCTGAAAATGATGACATGGCCCGACAGAGTCCTGATCTCAACATCATGATATATACACAGTCCAGGAACATTATTATGATCACTTCCTACTTTCAATGTCCACAGCATGTAACTCATGAAGGGAGTCAAGTTTAGTGAGCTGGGGGGGGGGGGGGGGGGGGGGGGGGGGGGGGGGGGGGGGGGGGTCCTTGGAGGGTATAAAATTTGTGCCAGAGCTGTCTGAATTCATATCCCTCATTGATGTCATGGGTAAAAGGGGTAATTATCTCAGTCACTAGAGGGATGAGTATTGGCTATTGGGTGGCAGTATTTCTGAAACTGTGCAGTTTGTGAACTGTTCATGTGCCGCTGTGGAGAAAGTGTCTTGTGAGTGGATAAATGACACCATTGTGAATAACCAATGTGAAAACTGCGTCCATTGATATGAGAGATAAACATCAGCTATGGAGATGTGAAACGGTGGACTGACATGCTACAGTGGAGCAGCTTACTGTCAAAATGAACCTGGTGGCTACCAGATGTGTATCTAAAACAACAGTTCAGCAAACCCTACTGCATATGGGGCCCAGAAGTAGATGGATTGTCACCTCACCCCTACTAACCAAGTTGCATTGGTAGAAAAATTTTCAGTTTTCACGGCAATATCAGAATTGGACCTCCGCTGATTGGCAAAGGGGTGTCTTCTCCGATAAGTCATGTTTTCTGCTTCATCGAACGAATGGATGTTGATGTTTCAGACAGGAAACAAGAGAAAAAAAATCATCTTGTAACCTTTTCTAGAAGAACACAAACTGGTGGTGGCAGTATTATATGATCTGGGGAATGTTTTCATGGCAGTTTATGTGCCCACTCATCTGTGTGAAAGGCACTTTTAATGGATTTGGGTATGAATCCTTCCTTGCAGATCAGGTATATCATTCCATGATGATTATCATCCTTGTGTTGGATGGGATCTTTCCGCAAGACAAAGCTACATGTCCCATGGCTTGAAATGTTGAACATTGTTTGAAAAAACATGACTTGGACTTCCAAGTCTTTACCCTAATTTCCTGAAGTGAACTAAAAAAATATCTGTGATACCACCTTGAATATCATCTTTGCCCTATGGATCCTGTCCATGCACGCTCCAGCAGCTGTTGGATGCACAGCAGTCAGCATGGCTCCAGATATCTGTGACAAACTACCAGGACTTTATGGAGTCAATTCACTAAAAGAGTTCAAGAAGAGCTTGGATGCATTTCTGGATGTAATATAACAAGTTATAGTGACTAGGATTCTGGAGAAGTGGTCTGGATACATTCTAGATGTAATATAACAAGATTATGATTACAAGAATTCTGAAGAAGGTCTTGGATACATTTCTAGATGTAATATAACAAGTTATAACTGATTATAATTCTTGAGTTGGTGGTTATTCAGTTTGATCCAGGGATTTATTCCATTTGCCAGATTGGAGTCAGGAAAGGAATTTTTTCCCTAAAAACATAACCCCCCCCCCCCCCCCATGAGGACAATTTGTTTTTTTTTTTTTTTTGGGGGCTTCTATCTCATGGGGGTTTTGCCTTCCTCTGGATCAACACTTTTAACACTTTAGCAACACTTTATACCTAATGGGCTGAACTGGATGGACGTATGTCTTTTTTCGGCCTGACAAACTATGTATTTCCAACCTGTCTAGCTGCTGTTAATGCTGCACTCGGTAGTTACTTTGGATGTTAGCTGGTGGTTACAATATGACTCAAATGTGTATATGTGTGTGCATATACAGTAAATATATACAGTTGAAACCAGAAGTTTACATACATTATATAAAAAGACACATATGCATGTTTTTCTCACTATCTGACATGAAATCAGAATAAACCTTATCAGTTTTAGGTCAATTAGGATTACCAAAATTTTATTTGCCAAATGCCAGAATAAAATGAGAGAGAGAGAATTTTTTGAGGCATCTTTTATTACTTTCTGCAAAGCCAAAAGTTTACATTAAATACATTAGGATTACTATGTCTTTAAACAATTTGGGACAGCCCATATGATGATGTCATGTCTTTGGAAGCTTTTGGTAGGTTTATTGGCAACATCTTAGTTAATTAGTGACACATCTGTGGATGTATTTTTTAAGCACACTAGAAATACACTGCTTCTGTGTGTAACATCATGGGAAAGAAATCATCCAAGATATCAGGAAGAGAATTCTGGACTTGCACAAGTCTGGATCCTCCTTGGGTGCAATTTCCAGATACCTGAAGGTGCCTCATTTATCTGTGTAAACAGTTATACACAAGTACAAACAAGATGGGAATGTCCAGCCAACATACCACTCAGGAAGGAGACAGGTTCTGTGTCTCAGAGATGAACGTGCTTTGGTCTGAAATGTGCATATCCACCCAAGAACAAAAACAAAAGACCTTGTTAAGATGCTGACGGAAGCTGGTAAGATTGTGTCATTATCCACAGTTAAACGAGTACTGTATCAACATGGGCTGAAAGTCTGCTCTGCCAGGAAGAAGTCATTACTCCAAAAGAAATTTATAAAAGCCAGATTAATGTTTGCAAATGCACACAGCAACAAAGACCTACATTTCTGGTGACATGTCCTGTAGTCTGACAAAACTAAAATTGAACTGCTTGGCCATAATGGCCATCGTTACATTTGGAGGTAAAAAGGGAGAAGCCTGGAATCCTAAGAACACATCCCAACTGAGAAAACACGGAGGTGGCAGCATCATAGTGTGGGGTTGTTTTGCTACAGGAGGGACTGGTGCACTTCACAAAATAGATGGCAAACATGAGGAAAGAGATTAATGTGGCTAAAACTGAAGAAACAGCCCAAGACATCAGCCAGGAAGTTAAAGCATCAGCGTAAATGGGTCTTTCAAATGGACAATGACCAGAAGCATACTGCCAAACTGGTTACAAAGTGGCTTAAGGATAACTAAGTCAATGTTTTGGAGTAGCCATCACAAAGCCCTGATCTCAATCCTATTGAAAATTTATAGGCAAAGCTGAAAAGCAGGTTTCGAGCAAGACAACCTACAAACATGGCTCAGTTACACCAGTTGTGTCAGGAGGAATGAGCCAAAATTCCTACCAGCTATTGTGAGAAGCTTGTGGAAGGATATCCTAAATGTTTGACCCAAGTGATACAGTTTAAGGGCAATGCTACCAAATATTAATGAAAGGTATGTAAACTTTTGACTTTGCATAAAGAAATTTTCAAATCCCTTAAAAATTTCTTCTCTCTCTTTTTTCGACATTTGGCAATATAAAAAATTTTTGGGTTTCCCCAAATTAACCAAAAAAGGGTAATGTTTACTCTGATTTCATGCGGATAGTAGAAAAACATGATATGGTCTTTAAATATAGTTTAGTAAACTTTTTTTTCAATATATATACAGTGTGTGTGATATATATTAAAAATTTTATATAAAAATATAATATATACATATTTTACACTGTATAACACATATTTGAGAACAGAAGTTTATTAGGATTTTATTTTATTTAGGATTTTTAGATTTTAGTTATTTATATAAAATAAAATATATATATATATATAATAAAAATACACACTAAAATCAAAATAATCCAAAAATAAAAAAAAATCTTAAGAAAATTCTGAAAATTTTAAAATTATATATATAAATATATATATATATATAACACTCACCGCCATTTTTTAGGTAAAAACCATGCTGTAACGGGTTTGACCCCCTTTTGCCTTCAAACTCCCTCAATTTTTGTGGCATAGATTCAAAAAGGGTGTTGCAACGATGCCAATTGGTACCAAAGGGCCCAAAGAGTCCAAGAAAATATCCCCACACCATGACACCCAAAAACCCCACCAGCGAACCGTTGATACAAGGGGGGATGGTCCATGCTTTCATGTTGTTGACCCCAAATTCTGACCCACCATCCAAGGGCCCCAGCAGAAATAGACCATCAGCCCCAGGCAACGTTTTTCCAATCTTCTACTGTCCAATTTCGGGGCGGGGAAAATTTGGGGGCCCCTAGTTTTTCCTGTTTTTAGCTGAAGGAGGGGGAAACCCGGTGTGGTCTTCTGCGCTGTACCCCTTTCGCCTAAAAATTTCCCCCGTATGTCTTCAGAGATGCTCCTCTCCCTACCTTGGTTTAACGGGTGGCTTTTTGATCACGTTGCCCTTTCATCACTGGGACCAGTCTCCCCATTCTCCTTTGACCTCTGGCATCACAAGGCATTTCCCCCCAAAAAGGACTGCCGCTCACTGGATGTTTTTTTTTTTTCGACCATTCTCTGTAAACCCTGAAAAGGTTGTGCGTAAAATCCCAGAGATGGGGAGTTTTGAAATATCAGACCAGCCCCCTTCTGGCACCAACAACCTGCCCTTCAAAGGCACTCAAATACCTTTCTTCCCCAAACTGATGCCGGTTTGAACTGCAGGAATTGTCTTGACCATGTCTACATGCCTAAATGACTGAGTTCCCCCCCCTTGATTGGGTGATTAGAAAAATTTAATGTTAACGGCATTTGGGCAGGTGTACCAAAAAAAGTGGCCGTGGTGTTTTTATATATATATATATATACTAAAAAAAAATAATCCCAAATAAAATAATGTAAAGGGTCTTAGACAAAAGATTTAAAACAATTAAGCAACAAAGAAAATATATCACTCTTTCTAGGTTTTTTTTTTAACTTGAAAAACTGTGATGAAAACCTGAAGTGTAGATTTTTCCTTTTATGCTGTATGTTCTGTAAGAGGTTCAGTAGCAGGTACATGCTTGAGGACTATGATAAAAAGTGAGCTTATCATGCAGCACAATGACACTAATTAAGTCATGGCTCGAACTGGGGTGACTGAGATAAACTCCTAAAAAATCTAATTAGGGGGAATGAAATGGCTCTGCCGTAGCTGTTTTTGAGGGCTAAATGACCTCTTGTATGTAGGATTTATTGATATGTTACCTACCTCATTCTGCTTGATGAGGGTGGGTCTGTGATGAACTTTCCCATTTTGGCTAGGATAGCATTGTTTGAATATCTGGATAGTGATAAATGGCGCTTTTAGGTGCAGTGATTATGATAGCACTGGCCAGAACACCTGACACGGTTTGTGAGGTCTTCCTCTGGGTATGATGAGAGCTACACAGTCCGTTCCACTTGTCTCATAATTTAAAGTTTTCGTTTTACAACTACAAGGGCTTGTCCTTTTGAAATTCTTCTCAATCTGGAGTTGATTTGTTAAAATCTGTAACCTCAATCAATATTTTATAGAAGAAATCTCTTGTTTTTATGCTGTTTATAGAAAGAATGTTCTACTATTAAACAAAGACAAAGGGAAGGCTCGGTATACAGTAGAGAAGTGATCACTGAGGATGAACATGTATTTTATGGGTAAGGTTACGTTACGCCTTTTTGCACACACACATTCATTTCTGTGGGAGATGGGTACATCTTACCATCCTTACTAGTATAGAACTAATGTTGACACAGAAAAACAAAATGTTATTTTGGTTTAGGAGCCAATCAGTAAAAAAAAATAAAAATAAATTGCATGGTGCCTGTACCATGTTAATCAGAGTCCCTATATGTCTGTATTATATACCCATGTAACACTGTGTATTGTCCCAAGGAAGCAATGTATCTAGAGGGGAAGACCTCTTGTAATATAAAATGTAATGAAATATTCTTTATAAACCTGTATGTGTGTTTCTTCATGTCATGCTAGACTCTCATCTGTCCTTCACTCCCTATATTCAATCCCACCCCTCTTTATGTCATCTGCACCTTTAAAAATATCTACAGAATCCCCTTTTTCTTACTGGGGAGCTGGTTTAAAAAAATCTTATTTTTCCCCAATATTCTTATTTGGGCTATTGTAAAAATTTTTAATTTGTCTTAATTTATTTACTCTCTCCTCTACATTCTGTCCTGAATTCTTTAGCCAGACTTATTGTTTTTTTTGTACCCTAAACTTTATTCCTCTATCCTTTTCCAGTCCCTTGCACTATTGCCCAAATTTAGTACAAATTCCAACTTTAAAAGATCACTCTAACCCAAAAAAGCTATCACAATGTTTTTCACCCCCCTAGAACTCCTCCTCATCTCTGGTTTTACCCAAACCCCACCTATTTTATAGTCCCGTTTTCAAACCAAGGGGTTTTCTACAGAAATTTTATGTGACCCACAAGAACTTAGACACAGCAAGCAGGGATGGAAAACATCCAGATGAAGAAGGACTGGATCTTCACTTTCCCTGGAGAACACAGCCAGCACTTGGCATAGGGAGCAGGGCCAGGAAAGGGAGCGGGCACCATCTTGGATTTGGATCTCTGTTACAACCCCTTCCCCCGGGTTTGGGAAAACAAAATCTCAGGAAAAAGGCCAGCTTTGGGCAACCCCACCAAGACACCCTAACCACCCTTCCAGATAGAAAACCAAAGCTTAAAGAAAAGAAGAAGGGGTGCCCAATCTTTAAAACATTAAAAGGGCATCTTGGCCTTTTTCTTTACCCTTTTTGGCCACCATAAAATGGTTTTGGAAAAAATTAACTACTCTTATCACAAAACCCGTAAAAGTTCATACCCTAGAAAAACCTTTGGGGAAAATTGATGCAATTTTGGGTTTTGCAGGTTATTTTTAAAAATATTATTGAGGATATTTAACAGTCAAAAACGCAAGGTTTCTTAGATAATGTACGATAAAAAAAAATAAAATGTAAGCGGGAAAGAGAAAAACTATCACAACGTGGGGTGGTTTTTTTACTTTTTCCCCTTGTAAAAGGAATGTCCCGAATTAGATTATCCTGGAAAAAACCAAAAAAACAAAGGGTTTTTACCAAAAGAAACCCCTATTCCTGCCCAAATTTGGTTTTTTTTCTTTGCTGTCCAAAAACAAATTGGTTTAAAAGACTCAAAAAAAAAACAGAAAATTATCCCTGTAATCCACTCAATATATTGCTTTTGTTCTCTACTTTTATAAACAAATTATCCCGGGGTTTGGGAACAAAAAACCAAAAGACGGAATAAGTCCAATTTAAATTTCACCCTTTTTTTTAAAAACCCCCAACCATTTTAAAAACCCCCTAGCTTTTCCGTGTCAAAAAAACTGATGCAGTCTTTATTGAATTTAAAAGCCGCGCTATTTTGGAAATGTTTAAGGATGGCCCGACATTTATGTTTAATCATCACTATTTTCCCTTTCCCCCAGGTCCAAAAATAAAATTTAGGGACTTCAGTCATTCTCTGTAAAATTAAAACCGTGTTCCCCTATAATTTTTATTTAAACATGTCAAATTCCCGTGTTGCCAAACAATTAAAGGTTTTAAAATGGGAAGAATTTCACAGGGGCTTCCCCAAATGGTAAAGTTTTGTCCCGGGGTTTTTTGTTTACTAGCTAATGCAAAAGTTTAAATGCTTTCTTTGGGTCACGAAAAAAGGTCAAGGGGGTGAGGGGTGCTAAAAATTGACCTGTTGTTTTAGAATTTTTAACTCCCAATTGGTCCCGTCATGGGATGGTTTTGATGCTAATTATTCCTGTCAAATTAAACCCTGGAATATGGTTTTTATTTATGAATTGGGCCCCAAATTTTTCCCCTAGAACACCTGCAAGAATACGAAAGGCCCCCTGTAACCCTCAGGGGTCAGGTGCTGTTTTTATGCAGTGAGTTAAAATTTTTTTCTGCCCATCTTTTTCCCCCTTTCTGAAAAGGGGTTTCTATAACGGGCCCGAAATTTTCATTGGGTTTAGGAAAAGTTTTCACAAACAATGTTTAAAAAGCCCCCTTTCAAATTTGACAGCATTTAAAAAAACCAGACTAAGGGGTTTTTGGCGGGGGTTTTGCAAAAAAAAACCGGGAGTTTTTTTTTGGGATTTTTCCGGCCCCCCCAGGGCCATTTTACCCGTAACCCGGAAATCCACTGGGAAAATTAAACCCCTTTTTATCTTTCGGCGGGTTTTTCCAAAACCCGACAGAAATAAATTTTGTGCTGTGTACACTGTCGCAAAAGGGAAATTTTTAAATTTCGTTTGTGGTGCACTGGGTTTTCAAAATGGATTTTCGGCGGAATTTGTAAATAATTTTAAACCGACTGCCTGTTAACATAGCCTTAATGAGAGATCTCAGAAATTCATAGACAGTGCAAATTCAGCGCGTCTGATGCAAATATGAACACAGCCTTACAATTTGGACCATGTGTTAAAACAAATTTTTTACCTATAAGAGCCCATTAATGCATACAGGTTTTTTTGGGCCCGGGGTTTTTTGTAGAAATTAAAAACCCAAAGCTGTGCCTACAACAATGCCAAAAAATTTTAAATAAGCTTCACCCGGGCCTTTTTTTTTTAATAATTGGGGCCCCAATCCTAGGTTTTTTTTCTTTCAAAAATTGCCTCACTTTTCAGAAATGGAATGTTTTAGACCAGGGGTATCAGACTGAAATTTCACAATGGGGCCCAAAAATTTTGGGAATTTTAAAAAATTTTTTGAAAAAAAGTCTCCAATTGATTAAAAGTTTTTCCCTCTAAACCCGATATAAAAAATGAAACCCTTTTTATAAAAGGGAAAAAAACTTAAGTTTTTGCATAAACAAATTTAAAAATGGGAAAAAAACAAAGTTTAAAAGAAATTTTCTCGCCTTTATTTTTTTTACCCGAGTCACAGGGCAGCTTCGATTCACAAATTTTGGGTTTGGCTGTGGTTGGGACCTTTTAACATTGGGTTGGGGAATATAGCTTGGTATTCCCCAGCTATTCCCCATGAACCCGAAATTGAAAAAAGGGGGTAACTACTAGGGTACCCGACGTTGCAGCTGCACAAGGGTCCGGGGCCTTAAGGGGGGCCGGGGGCCCGTAGCAGTTTACGTTTGCTAAAACATTTTTTTTCTGCTCCGGGGGGCCCACGACAATGAACGGAATAGTTTTTACTGCTGGAAGGGGGAAAAATGCTGGGTGGCTCCACCCCGCTTTTGAAACCCCCGGCCCTCCCCCTTTTTCCCCACCTAAGCTCTGCATACCGACCTGTATGGCCCCTGTAGCCACGTAAACCCTGCCTACCTATCTAGATGGCCCCCATAGACTACCTACCTACATGGCCCCTATAGCCACCTTTCCCATATCGCCCTTTTTTTAGCCAACTAAACCTTACCCCACCTTTCCTATAAGGCCCTTAAAGCCAACCCAAAATGGCCCAAAAGCCCCCTAAAAACCCCCCCTACCTACCTATATGTCCCCTGTAGCCTCCTACCCCATATGGCCCTTTATCCCTACCCCAAAAACCCCGTCCCTTTCCTATATGGGTCCTTTTTACCCTTGCCCCGCAAAACCTTTTTGGCCCCAATACCCATGTTTCCCTTTTTATATGCCCCTTTTAGCCTACCTAAACTCTTTCCTGCCTATAAAGGGGGCTCCCATACCCCACCTATACCCATGCCCCCCCTACCTGTATGAAAACCCCAAAAAACCCCCCCAAACCCTTTCCCTTTTTCCCAAAAGGGCCCCCTTTTCCCCACCCAAACCCTTTCCTACCACCTTTTTGAGTCCCTTAAACCTACCTAAAAACCCCGACAAAACCTTTCCTATATGGATCCCTTCGCAACTAAAAACTGCCTTTCCTACTTATTTGGGGCCCCCCATAACCCCCCCAACCCCCAAACCCTGCCTCCTACCCCATATTTGGGGCCCCTATAGGGCCCATAAAACCCCGCCTACCTAAATGCCCCCCTTTACCTCCTAAACCCTGTCTTTCCCATATGGCCCCTTTTTCCCTACCTAAAACCCTTGGGTTCCCCATATGACCCCCCATAGCTTAACCCAAAAAAATTTTCCCGCCTATTTGGGGCCCCCTATAACCTAAATTTTCCCACATACCCAATTTTTGTGGGCCCTACCTATTTGCCCACTACCCATGTGGGCCCCACCTAAAAGCCTATTACCCGCTACCCGGGGAAAAACCCCTTTTGCCTTTCTTTTTTGCCCACCTACTGCCTACCTTGCTTTCCTTTTAGCCCACCCCATAACCCTTTCCGGGCCTTTCCCGGGGCCCCGCCTACCTAACTGGGGCCCAAAACCCACTGTCCCAAAATGGGGCCAAAACTAAACCCACCCACTTATAGTCTACCTACCCGGGACCCCATTACCTGCCTTTGCCTAAAAAACCCGCCTACCTACCTTAAAACAAAAAACCCCACCCCCCATCTACAGTGGGGCCCCCCAAAAAGGTTTTGCTATGGGGCCCAGGCCCCTTTTAGTTAAAGCCCCCAGGATATGAAATGAAGAGGTTTATTTAAAATGTAAGGGGCAGAGCTATAGAGCTTTTAAGGGGGAAAACTTGTCATTTTAATTAAATAAACAAAATTTTTTTGTAGAGAAAAACACTCGATAGAGTGAACCATTATGGGGTGGAAGGGGCAGTTGAGGGCAATAAAATAAAAGAAAGAGGGGAGATCTAAACCCAAAAGGGAAATTTTGTACAAAAGCAGTAAAAAAAAATCCCCTTTTAAAAACTCCCGGGAAAAAATCAGAAAAAATTGCAATGTATTTGGGAATCATTTTTTTCATTTACCTTTCCCCTAAATTTTAAAAACTTAATTTACTGTGGTGAGAAAAACCCCTTTTTAAAGGGTAAATCTACAGAGCCCAAAACTACTATCTGAAAAACCAACATTATTTTAAAATTCGCCACTTTGCCATTTATTGTCATAAAAAACAGGTTTGGATTTCATAAACCTGGTGGCCCAAAATTCATAGGCTGCCTGGAATCCCCAAAAACCGGCGGGGAAAACAAAAAATTTTTCTAAAATTTTCCTCTAAAAGGCCGGGAGCTTTAGTAGAAAAACCCTGCTAGGGGACTAAAAGCAAGTTTTTTTACTACGGGCCCGCCCCGGGGGGTTTCGTCGGAATTTTTTTGTTGGGATTCATAATACTGAATCCACTGAAAATCCAACAAGAATCCAGTGCCGTGTAGTCATAGCCTCTTACTATAAACAGGGCCCAAATGAGAAACTGGGCCCGCTCCCGACTTTTTCCTCTTGTCCTCTGCACATGCCCTTTGGGCCCTAAGTTGCCCGGGGCCCAAAAAAAATTTTGCACCCCCTGTTTTAGGGTCTTTTTAAAAAACACCCCTGTATTTCCTAATTTTTTCCCCCCCCCCTTTTTAAAATAATTTTCTGTAAAAAACAGGATCCCCGATTAATTTTATGTCCAATTGTATTTTTTGTGGGCTTCCGGGATTTGTTCTCTTTGGCCCCTGCTTTTTTTTTTGCTTCAATTGATACGTGAACTAAGCCCTTTGTTTTTTAAAAGTACTGATAAAAAGTGGGAGTCTATATCTATGGTCCTTGGGATATACCCCATTTACCCCATACTGAAGATGGAAATATTCTTTAAAATTGAGAAAAAACACTGCAAAGCAATCAAAGCCATCAACCATGCAGTACGATAGTGATGCAGTAGTGAAGCAGACCTCTGCTTGTCATCTGTTCTATTACAATGGACAACCCTTGGACACTTAGGTTGCGTAATGCTGCCCAAGGGAGAGGAAAGCTCTCCAGAGAAATTACTCTTAATATTTTTTTTTGCTTTAATACAAAATGTAAAGTGTCAGTCAAAAAGAATTGTGTTGTTATCACAGCAGCACAGATAATCAGATTATTATCTGTTGTATCGACCAAATTATCTGTGTGTCTGCAGCAATCTAAATGCTCATTGATAATATTCATATGAGATGCTTTTTATTATTATAATAGCTTGTGTTTTTGGTCTTGGGTTAGAAAAAGGAATGTGGGGTACTAATTTTTTACAGCACCAAAGATTTTAGATTTATTCACACTATAATAAATAACTATTTTTATGGTTTTTTTTTTTCATTTCTACACTTTCACAAGTATTCATTTCTCACTATTTAGTAGAACCATAGAGAACTAGTGTGCAACAGTTTGGGTAGAATTGTAAGAAGGTGGGTATGGACAGAAATCTATGAAAAGAAGGGGAGTAGAAGGGATCAAAATGTGTGAATGAGGACCATGGGGAGAAATGTGGAGGATAGAGGTGGGCATGTGAAGTAGTCTGTGTAAAAGAGGTGGGCATGGGTAGAAGTTTATGTTAAACAGGAGGTAATGGAGAGCAGTCAATATGAAGGGGCACGTGGAGTAGTCTATGTCACAGAGGGAAGGATGGGCAATCTGTGTAAGATAGTAGGTCATGGGGAGCAGTCTGTGTGAGAGAGAATTGGGAATGGATGAGCAGTGTGTGGCAGGGGCATTGCTATGGTCCTAAAAATGGGGGCAGGGGTTCCTCTATGTACATTTTGCTAAAAAGGGGGGTTTTCACATAGCATTTTTCATGCCACATTGTGAACTGCGGCATATGTTTTTGTGGTGAAAAAAACCCCTAAGAACATGCTCTCCACACAGATGCAAAAAAGTGCACTAGTGCCACACAAAAAAGTGCACAAGGATGTGATCTATCGTACACCCACTCTTAAAAGAGATGGGCCCCCTATAAACCTTAATTCTGATTCCTCTTTAGGTCATAAGGCACCTAAAATGGTTACAGAAAAATGGTTTCCCTTTTTGCCAAAGCGAAACCTATATTTGTCCGGCATCAAAATTTGGGTTTGATACCCAAAAATAAACCAAAAGGGGAAACGGGAAAAAAAGGAAACCCCAATGGCCCGCATTCCCCCCCTGCCCTTTGGGAGGGTCCCAGAAGGGTACCACATCCCTCAATCTTCACACATAAAACATGACAAAAAGAACACACAGTGACGTGAAAAATAAATTAAATAAATATAGATGTGGACAATGAATAGTGCCCAGACATCGATATAATTATAAAAATGCCTCGTACTGCCTGGCCATAAAGCCAGGGAATAGAGGTGTGTGCTCAGTGGAAAAGTAGAAAATTAAAGTGCTGTGCAAAAGTGTGTCACTCATTTGAAATCCCAAAACCAATAGTTTGGCACTCCCGCGTCCCCTCCTGAGCACTTTGAACTTTGGGTATCCAAATTCCCTCAGGCCCAAATGGCTCTGATCCTTGGGGACCGAATTACTAATGGCCCAAATCTATAATACAGACCACTTTCAACCCTGGCCCTGACCTCCTGTGTGTAGCACCCGTTCAATTACCAGTCCCACACAAGGAACTGATGAGAAGAGATACTAAACTTGATATTATCAATTGGTACACCTATACATATAGCAAAATTTTTAACTACAAAAAAATTAATTTATATACATATATTATATTTTAAATCTCCCAATGGCCAAGATCCAATTATAAACAAGGATAAAAAATACTGCACACAAAAATTTTAGAAACCCACTTTTTAAAGCACCCAAAAATATACTACTTATGAAAGGGGGTGTGTGTGGTTATATACTTCCCTACCTAATGGGGGCCTATACAGGAAAGCATGGTCACACCCCATCCCCCACTGCAAACTCGCTTTCATAGGATAGCTGTGGCTGATGGGGGGAGGGGGGTGCACCCGTCATTCTTATAAAGGCTTCCATTAGGTAGAGGGGCACATAGAAACTTCCTAGTAGGTAGGTATATGACACTCCTACAGCAAGCTGCCTGTATTTGCGACCCACTGGAGTTGAAAGATCCCTGCTTCATGGGAGCTTTCAACTGTATGGGCGTGTTGAGGAAGTCAATGACATACTGTATAAGCAATCTGCCCACAGGTCAACAGCAGTTTTATCTGGGGCACAAGCCCAGATAAAACTGCCTGGCGATGCCCCTGGTGTATGGAATAGAGGAGGCATAGAGAGAAGACTTTGTTGGAAAGGAAAGCATAGGAAGGAGTCTTTGTTTGGTGGCCATGGGGAGCAGTGTATGAGTTATATATGAAGCATTGGGGAGAAGTCTGTGAGAAAAAGTTGGGGGTATTGGGATTAATTTAGCGGTCTGGAGTCTGAATTATTTTTGGGGTCTGACACAATGTAGTGGTTTGGTATAAGGCCTTTCATCTTGTAGTTAAGTTCTGCTTCTGCATCCGCCAGAAATTTGGCGGCACTGTAGGTACAGTTATGGTGACATATGGGGTAGCAGCAGATATGTTATGGGTGGTAGCAATAGAATTGTTTTAAAAGGTTGGGGGTGGGAGGTTGTGCTGCTATAGGGAATGGTGAGGGTAGCACAAGTGATGGGAAAAAGATGTCTGAGCAGCAAACTCTTTAGTCATCATATGCCTCGGTGTTGGGTAGAGAAAGAAAAGTACTTTTGAAATCAGAGAAAATGTCTCATGTGAATCACTGAATTTAGTAACTTATGTGACGATGTATGATCAGTTTAAATCTTAAATTGGCCTCCACGATCACAAAACAGATTAAATTTAGAGTTCATATTATTTCACACATTTCTACTGAATTAAATACAGATTATCACAGAACTGAGAAATGATGAATTCACAAAGATCAGTTAAACGAAAAGACCATCTTTCTTGACTGGGGTCTTGGGCTGTATTCAAGACAATAGAATTGGTTGCTTGTAACCATATATAATCGTGCCACAGTCCACTATCGAAGCGGGATATCCTAAACTCCCCTTGGCTTCAATGTGTACAAGCGATCAGTGGATACAATATTGTAACAACAACTTAATTTATTTAATACTTTT
This sequence comes from Phyllomedusa bahiana, assembly GCA_025379985.1. Classification (NCBI taxonomy): domain Eukaryota; kingdom Metazoa; phylum Chordata; class Amphibia; order Anura; family Hylidae; genus Phyllomedusa; species Phyllomedusa bahiana. The sequence goes on from JAODAL010004622.1 coordinate 112,333, forward strand.
AGTAACAAACTTAAAAATGTTGCAAAGTAAGCTACTTGCGTTTCAGCAATGAATAGTATGTGGCCAATAGTCCTGACAAGTCCATCAGTGCAGTAGTTTTCCGTGCTTCATCTCGGCATAGCGTCTCTGGCGTCTCTAGCAGGAGTGAGCAAGTGGACAGGCGGGCATCAGACTCGACGTTTCGAGAGAATCCCTTCCCCTTTCTCAAGTGCTTGAGAAAGGGGGAGGGATTCTCTCGAAGCGTCTAGAGACGCCCCCGCAGAGACGCGAACGCTAGCGAGATAAAGCACGGAAAACTACTGCACCGATGGACTTGTCAGGACTATCAGCCGCATACTATTCATTGCTGAAACGCAAGTAGCTTACTTTGCAACATTTTAAAGTTTGTTACTAAAAGTATTAAATAAATTAAGTTTTTGTTACTATATTTATTCACTGATCACTTGTACACATTGACGTCTTGGGCTGCATTCACATGGTTGTGAAATCACTATTTGTGGGTGCCGTATACTTTGCATCAAAAACAAATCCAATTAATTTTTTATTTTTTTTAAATCCCTAATAGAAAGTTTTGGGACAGTTTGTACCTCTTATGGGTTTCTAATCTAATTTTGATATAAGGTATACAGCACTCCGGCTGACTAGCAATACAATCTTGTGGGGAACATGACTGTAATAAGATTTTAGGTGCAGTCAGATGCCCATCTATAATTTATTTAGTAAAAATAGTGAACTATAAAAAAAAACTATATGTAAACTATAAAGAGAAACATATTTGTTACCACTGCAACTGTAATGACCCCTATGGCTATGTCGCAAATAAAAAGTTATGGCTTTTGGAATGCAGTTAAACAAAAGGAAATGTTTTCCCATATAACTTGTTTTTATTGTGCAGAGTAGTTAAACAAGAAATAAACTAGACATATTCGACATTTCTACAATTGAAATGATCTGTAGGCCAAAGTTATTATTTATGCTACACAATGCATGCCGAAAAATAAGAAAAACTATAGTGGATTTATTATTTTGTTCTCATTCCACCCCCAAAAATATAAATAAAGGTGAATCAATTAATGATATGTTTCCTGGTGCTAGTGAAAAAATTAAGCCCTCACATAGTCAGATCATTAATCGCTTAACAACCACCCACTGTGTTTTGACATCGGTGTTGCAGGTCTTCTGTCTGCAACAACGGCAAACGATTCGGTTTTGTGGCTCCCAGCACCGCAGCTGTGCTAGGAACAGAGGGGTGTAGTTAACATCTTTGTTCCTAGAACAGTCCCTTTAGTACCGGGGAGCAAAGGAAGCCTCCGATCCCCAGCGTTTAACCCTTTGATTGCCATGGTCAGTAACCGTAGCATAATCATGGGGAATTCTCTGCTCCATCAGATGATTGGGACTCCCGGTGACCCGATGGAGCCCCAGGGAATGTCTGTACAGTCAGCCATGGGGACCTAGCACAGTCCCAGGGCTGTCTGTATGGCAAGTTTGGGTCAGGGCACACTGTGTGCTGCCCTGACTGCAGCCTGTGTTATACTGAATATGCTAATATATTACTAACTGCTAAAAAGTGTTACTCCCTAATGGAAATTAAAAAAAAAAGAAAAGAAAAACACAAAAAAGGGAAATAAAAAAATTATAAAAATAAATAAATAATAAAAAAATTACACATAAATATTTACACACAAAATAAAAAGCTGCACATATTAGGTATCTACACGACTGTAATAATCTGTAGAACCTGTAGTGTGAAATGTGTTCAAGCTGCCAAATTAAAAATAAAATAAAATTTGCAGTAATTTATTTCTAAACTTTACACCTTAAAGACACTGGACGTAAAGTTATGTCCCAGTGCCGGTAAGGGGCTTTGCAGCGGGATCGTGGCGGGTGATGGTTGATAATTGCAGCTAACACTCACCAGTTACAGCACAGGCTGTCCTCACTCCGATCGGGGCCCCCACGCTGAGGGCTTCCATTACCACCATGTTTTTTGTTTTACTACTTCCTGACCCAGGCAGGAAGTAGTAAAACCACAATCTTTGTACATTCTAATGCATTGTCTAGGTGGACTTAATGTTAAACTAAATTTTAAAAAAATTTATAAAAAATGTTTAAAAGTGTAAAAAAAAAAAATAGTAAAAGCTCAAATCACCCCCCTTTTGCCATTTTACAACTAAAAGAAAATAAAAAAGTTACACACAACTGATATTGCCGAGTCTGCAAAAATCCAATCTATTAAAATATAATTTATCCCATATGCTGAACACCGAAGAAAACAAATTCCAGATGCCAAAAATTGTGTTCATTTTGGTCATTTCACGTTCCCTAAAAATTGGAATAAAAAGTGAACTAAAATGTCACATCTATTCCAAAATGGTACCAATAAAAAGTATACTTCAAGCCGCAAAAAATGCCTCATCACTCAGGAGGAAGTGCAAAAAAGTTATTGGTCGCAGAAAACGGCACTGAGACACAAATTTCAAAAATAGAAAATGTTTGGATTTTTTTTTACGGTACTATAGCATAACGCAAACCTTACATGTTTGGTATTGCCGGAATTGTATCAACCTGCAGAGCACATAATTTATACCAGTGATTAAACGGCGTAAACCACCCTCCAAACATGGCGCAAATACTTTTTTTTTAAGTTTTGCCCCACTTACAATTTTTTTGCAATTTCTCAGTATATTCTATGGTATGGTAAATGACACGATTAGAAATTACGTCCTGTCCCACAAAATAAAAGTCCTCATACAACTGCGTCACTGAAACAATAAAAAAGTGGGAAATATAAAAGAAGTTATAGACAGATAATATTTTTATTTGGTGAGTAATTTCTACCGGATGGCCCTAAGGGTAGGTATACATAGGTTTATCTAGTGGTGCAGCAGAGAACCTCGCCTCCTATGTGACCACCAATGATGACACACATTTGCTGATATCTCATGTGGCCATTGGTACATACCTCCCAACTGTCCCAATATTGAGCCTGTGTCCCGCAGTCCTGGGCAGGCTGCCCTGTGTCCTGATATCTGCAGAGGGCTGGGAACAGTGTGAGGAGTGTGCCCCCTTCCCTCCTCCTCACTGTGCTGGAGAAGGAAAGAAACATGATGCCAAGAGCTGGGGGAGCTGCCAGACATCGAGCAGCCCAGGAAGAGTTCAGCATGGAAACACACTGGGGCACATTTATCAATAGTGTCTAACTGTAAGACAGTTTTAAGTTAGACGAGACAGTCTTACAATGCGACACATTTATCATAGAGTTCATAAATGTGGAGCAGGTTGAAACTGTCTAGTCTAACTTTTTACCACTGTTAAGTTATACTACTAACTATGGTAAAATTTTGCGCATATGAAGCCACAACCCCTTTCATGTGAAGCCACGGCCTTTTAATGAGGCCACACCCCTTTGGCGGACGAAGCGCAGAAGTGTATGGGAACTGTCTGTAACAATAAATGTGGTGTAAAGCAGGTACAACATTATATTGGTGCAAATTGTGCCAGAATCCTGTCTGTAGGAGAAGTGAGTGAGATTCTGAAACTGCTGTCTAAGTAGTATAGGCAGCAGCTTCAGATGTTGGAAACTTAGGGCGACATGTATGAACGGGGCTGCATCAGATGTCTGGCGTCTTTTCAGCCCAACATCTAGTGCAGCCCCATTCGCAATAGTTTTAAGCCTGCCGCATGCCAATATCAAGCACATTACAGAGCTCCTGCAGCACTTTTTAATGCGCCTGATTTCGGAGGGTGTGCAGAAGGCGGGGCGCACTAGAACCGTACAAAGCTATAGATTTAGAGCTTCAGTACAGCAATTCCAGGCGCATTACTGCTGGAACAGGTAAACCACTTTCAAAGTGGTGGACCTAAGCCAGAAATGTCGTTACTGCACTTGAATGCGCTTAATTTATGACCCGCAGAAGAGCAGGTTCATAAATCAGGCGCATTCTACACTATTAAAATGCGCACAAAAATTGGCATCTAAACGCCAAAAATCATACATGTCGCCCTTAGAAACTGCCTGCCTCACACTGATTCCTCCAGTCACTGTCTCTCTCCTTATTTCCCCAAGTCACTGTCTTCGCCCACTTACTCCTTTAGTCACTGTATTCCCACCTTACCCCTCTAGTTACTGTCGTCCCCCCTTACCCCTACAGTCACTGTCTTCCCTCCTTTTGACCTCTTCATTTACTGTCCCTCCACCATCTGACCCCTCAAGTCACTGTTGACCCCCCACCCGGTGTCTAATCCCCTCTGACTCCTCCAACCACTGTCTCCCCCAGTCTGACCATACCTCCCAACCGTCCCAGATCCTGCAGGACAGTCTTGTATTCCATGGGCTGTCCTGAGGTCCGGGGCATGCAAAGGTAGGTCCCAGGGATAAAGGGTGCTATTTGTAAGTCTCTATGTCTGAGACCACAGATCTCCTGGCATCTGTTTTCTCCTCTGCTCATGTGCTTCGGAACGGAACTTCTGACGCACATAAGAACGTAGCCTAATTCTGCGGAATGAGTCATGGCCTGGAGAAGTCATCATAGTGATTTGGAGCGACTGGAGAAAGGGAAAGAGAACAACTCCCAACAGAGAAGACGTCACCTGTAAGTCACTGGATGTATATGTACTGTAATCACTTATATGTCTGCAGAGCCTGTGTACAACTGGAATCTATCACAATATAGGCACTGTGTGGCAGAACTTGTGTACAGCTGGTATCTACCCCTATAAGGTAGTCACTGTATGGCAAAAATATTGTTTGTAGTGTAATGATTTATATTCAGGAACAGTATAATTCAGTCACTATGTGGTGATTATATGTGGTCATGATGTTGCAATATTATTCAGTCACTATGTGGTGATTTTATGTGGTGGTGATATGTGGTCGTGATGTGGTGGTATTATTCAGTCACTATGTAGGGATTTTATGTGGTGGTGATATGTGGTCATGGTGTGGGTGTATTATTCAGTCACTCAGCGGTGGTGATATGGGGTCATGATGTGGCGGTATTATTTGATCTGTGTATAGTGGTATCATTGATAATATCATTTTTGGTTTGGTCAGTAACAGTATGGTGATATTTGTTCCTTGTATAACAAGGTAAACAATTGAATGATAACTGTACAACCATTATATAGAGGTATAACCCATAGAATATTGTCTTTGTTTGAGTTCACACGGTATCTTCAAGACATATATTAGTGCGTACTGTGCACACCGCTATACGCCTGGTGTTTTAGAAGTGTGCGCTGGCCAGAGCATACTTCTAAACCGCTCTGTGCTGGCTCCCAATGACCTTCACTTTCCCTGGTGCTTAAGCACGGTAAGAAGTGATGTATCACTCCTTTCTCCAGGCGCGCAATACACACCGGGGAAAACGGCAGGTAATCATAACTCTCAATGAGAGCTATGAATGAATGAATAAATATATATATATATATATATATATATAAATATACACAATACATTACTTTATATAAATACATCTTTATAGACATCAGTAACGCTGCTGTTGTGTTGGTGCTGTTGCTGGAGGGGGCGGGGTATGATTCTGCTATGGGCATGGTTAGAGGCGTGTCCTAGTGTGATGTCATGTGTTTAGACGTCATTAGAGGCGTGTCCTGCGTGATATGTATGTCTATGCGGTTGGAGGCGTGGCCTAATGTTTTCCAATTTGCAATCTTTAAAAGCTGGGAGGTATGCTGGTGTTTCGTGGCTGCACCATAGCCGTGCCATGTATTCCTCTTCTAAACATTCCAGTCTGCCATGGACTGCATCCTCAATAAGGACTGCTGGTGGCCGCATATACCCAGGAAGGTCAAGTTTTCTACTAATAACAATACTGCCAATTTCTTGAAAAATGTGTCAGTTAAACAGGATGAACACCATCAAACGCAGGCTGTTAGACAAGCATTATGTGATGCACAAGCCAAATAACACAACAATATTCCAATATAAGTGCTTTCCTGGCAGATACTCAAAGGAACCAGGAGTTCATATCATTATTCAGTCACATTAACAAGATAACAACAGCAAGAGCAAAATATACATAACATGCTCCAGGGATAAACATTACCTAGAGAATTAACAGGGGTGCCTGACAATACAATCTCTAAGTACTGCTTCAAATTAACTATGTGATCAAGTCTAAGCTTTGTTGTTTGTGCTACAAATCACAACTGCTACACAGGAAAAAAAATGGGTGGATGAAAATGGAATGTGATGACATCACTTTATGTGTTATATCTGAGGTAGAGCTGCCAAATAAATCATTGATCTCAGGGAAAGACCAGAGTAGGAGGAAAGCTCATTTCCTGTCAAAATGTGAACATGTATCAACCCCTTATAACATTACCAGAAACCACCATTTATTACTAACAAAACAATAAACATATGAAAGCAGCACAGTGTACTCTGCTACCTACAAAGTTACTAGGAATAAGTACAATTTTATTACATCATTAAAACATCCCCTCCCTGATGTCAGAATACATTTGTGAACTTACAGTATGCATTCACATTTAATACATGCATTTCCACCTGTTCAGTATTATGAACTCATTTTAAGGTCCATGTTACAGCTGTAAGGCTATGTTCACACAACAGATTTTTACACGATATTTCTACATCAAAATCCACTTGAAAATCATATCCGATTCATTGGAATGGGCAATGCATGCTATAATTCACATGGTGAGCTACATTGTGTATTTTTTTTCACCACAGGTTCAAATCTGCAGTGCAACAAAAAAAGAATTGTCATGTCCATTCTTTGACACAGACCCTGCTCAGATTTCACATCAAGCAGCTATGACACAGATTATTCTAATTTCAATAGGGTTAAACCGCTTTAACTCCACAAAGTTAAAGTTATCCACAGCAGAAATCCAAGGGTATAGCCTTAAAAGGGTTGTCTTACTACAAGGATTGTTTTTATGTTAAAGATCTTGCAAAAAACTAGTCACTTTGCAATATATGTCCATTAACAGTGTCCTACCTATTCTGAGATATCCCATGTTGTATGGGCTGCATCAGCTCCTCAGGTCGCTATAGCTACAGACCTATTCAGTCTCTCATGATAGGCTGCCAGTGCTGGTTGCTAAAGCTACAGACCTGGCTTCTACTGCAGCCTAGTAGAAGCCAGTAAACACGCCCCTGAATTCAAAATGAAACCAAGAAAACAGGACTGAGGTGAGATGAATCAATGTAATGAGACAACCCCTTTAAATTTCTGCCTCTGATTCCACACTGGATTTTTCCATTTGGAAAGAGCCGATATCAACATGCCATAAAACCCATAGCTCTACTTAATCAAACTAAGGTGACTATGGGGTTGTATAGTGATCTCAGTTCAGATCAGTAGAGGAACAGGGAGTCCACATACAGCACCGTTTTCAGGAATCTAGGATTTGTAGGCTGCATTAGTTTTTGAGAATTGACCAGCTACTTAGCAACAGCCGATGACCAATAGATATGACTTACATGAATGTTTAAGCTCTTTTTTAAACTGTCCAGAATCCTGGTCACTATAACTTGTTATATTATTACGCTCCAGAAATGCATCCAGAACCTTTTTGAACTCTGTTAGTGAATTCACCATGACAATTTCCTCTGGCAGAGAATTCCACAGTCTCACCGCTCTAACAGTAAAGAATCCCTTTCTATGTTTATGCAGAAACTTTCGTTCCTCAAGACGTAGGGAATGTCCCCTTGTTCTAGATACAGTCCTGGGTATAAATAAATCTTTAGCGAGATCTCTATATTGACCCTTAATATATTTAAACATATTTATTATGTCCCCTGAAGCCGTCTTTTCTCTAAACTAAATAATCCTAATCTTGATAATCTTTCTGGGTATTGTAGTCCACCCAGTCCTGTTGCCCGTTTCTGTACCTGTTCAAGCTCCACATTGTCTTTCCTAAATTCTCTCAGTGATGTTGTTGTCCTCTAATAAGAGTCTTCCATGCTATAACTTTTAATTCCTCTTATTTTCTCTCTAATGTCTAACTAGAAGGACGTTGTGTCTTTGTAGAATGCCAGAAATACCAGTGAAGTAGTTGGTTGTAGGACCAATATTTCTTTGCTTAAAGGGAACCTGTCACATAGGTTGTGCCCCCCTTGCTGAGGGCAGCACACGCTAATGTCAGACCTGCTGTTCCCAGCGCTGTGTCCCTTATTCTGTAAGATGCAGCAGTTTTAGAGCATTTTCCCCTCAAATCTTATTCATGAGCAGGTGTTAGCTCCACCCACCAAAGGCTAGCCCCACCCACTGACAGTTATTCTCATGTTTCTACCTATTCAAAGTAATAGGTTTATCAGTTGAGGTGGGCGGGGCTAGCCTCAGGTGGGCGGGGTTTGAAAAAAAACTGACACTCTGAATGACTCTTCGAATGACTCTTCTGGCTGAAAACTGCAGATTTGAGCATTAAATACACGAAAACTACAGCATCTTACAGAATAAGGGACACAGCGCTGTGGACAGCATGCCTGACACTACCTTGTTCTGTCTTCAGCCAGGGGGCAAAAATCTATGTGACAGGTTCTCTTTAAGCAAAAGTCTGTCTGACAAGATCATCTCCATTTGAGGCATTAGTTATTTTTTGTTTAGGCTGAAAATGAATTTGCCATTTGAGAACCAAGCAAGACAAGGTTTACTGCTGTCTGTACTTTTGTGTCATTTCAACAGTAGTTAACTAGTGGGCTCTTTGTTCGTTGGGTTTCATTAAAATTGAAGATAAGGGCCCCAAAAGTTAAGGAAAAATAAAGAAAACAACAGACACCAATATAAATGCGCACATCCAGATAAAAAACGCTTTACTGTATACAACAAAAAGTTTTTTTTAGTAACATCAAAGGGGAAGTTAAAAAAAATAGAAAAAAAAAGCCTTTACATACAGTGGCTTGCAAAGATATTCATACTCCCTTTAACTGTTTCCCCTTTTTTTTAGGTTTACAGCCACAAAAATTAAAAAGGGGAAAGTTCATAAAAAAATTTACTTATTTTTTTAAATTCCCCAAATTTTTTTGGGTTAAAAAACCTTTTTAGGAATTTTTGGTTATGTTTTTTTTAAAAATTTTCCCGAAACAAATTTCAAATTTTTTTTTTAATAATTCTTAAGTCCCGTAAAATTTTAAATTTGGCCCCTGGCCTAAAAATTTGTCTGACACTTCCTCCTCTGTTTAGAAAAGCTTTTTGGTCTGCCAGCATTGATTAAGTGACAAACATTTTTGGGAAGTGGGCTATGAAATTTTTTCCGAAGTGATAATCAATATTTTCTCTCTTTTTCCCCCCTGATTTTCTTTGTCCTTTCTTAAAAGGTAGTGTGAACTTTCAATTCCCAGCCAAACCCCCCCTTTCAATTCTGTGTTTTATTTTATAGTAAATTTGAATGGTACCCTGGGAAAAAAAAATCCCAAACAGCAAAAACCCCTTTTGCAATTCCCGTGTGATTATATTTTTTTTGAATGGTTTCGTCATTCTGCCGTGACTAAAAATCTCCCTTAAAACCCTTCCCCTATTTCTGGGTTTTGTATTTTCCCATATTGTGTGTTTTTGGTATTTTGCCTTGAAAAACCCCAGCTCTGTCTCAAATAATTAGGAAAAGTGTTTATTTTTAAGTAAAAACCCATACCCCAAATTTGCCTTTGAAGAAAATTCCTTGCTGCATCTCTTTATAAACCCCACCCGTTTTTTGTCACTGAAAAAAGTGGGGGATCTAAATTTAATAGAACTATATTTGGGGCTTCTTGGGTCCCGCAAAACCTTTTGGTCTGCCAAAGGAATTTGGATTTTTAAAATGACGAAGCCAATTTTGATAAAAAAAAAAAAAACAAAATGGGGGAAATTAAAAAAAAAAAAAATGGGTAAAAGAAGTGGGTGGGGGCGGGAAGGGGGGCCAAAAGGAAAAGGGCCCCGGAAAAAGTATCTTTGTAAGTGTAGGCTTTCTTACCTACAAACTTTTACACCTGCTTACCCTTTGCCAAATCTATCTTGGGTGCCCTCTTCCCCCCTTTCCCACCCCCCAGTCATGCCTCCAAAACCCAATCTACCAAAATTAGTCCTCTCTCCCCTTTCCCCCTAACCCTTTATGAAATTAAAGCATTACTTTTCTTACTTTACCTACCCCCAAAACCTTTCTCTTTTTAGGGTGCCCGCACAAAAATCGCTCATATTCATAAATGAAACCCTCTGAAACCTTTTCATTCCCTTTTGCTTCTTGCTGCAGGAGGGGCAAACTCTCCCAACCCTGGTTTTACCTTCCTTTACATGTCATCCCCCCTCCTTTTCCCACAGAAAAAACCCGCTATCCTGCGTAAATTTTTTTGTTCGTCTTTTTTTCTCCCATTTAAATGTTTTTTGTGGGAAAGCCCCGGGTCCCTCCTTGTAATAAAACTCCTGTGTCCATGACCTGTTCCTTTTTTTAACCCCTAATCTCCCGCTTCACAAAAAAACTTGGCTCCGCAATCAGACAATTTCATCCCTTCTTTCCAATCCCTAAAGGCGGCCTACACTTTCACCAAAACACCCCCCAGCCCGACACCGAGGGTTTGGGGGGGGTTGGCCCTAATTCTCGCTCCACATTGACACCCAAAAGGGCATTTCCCCCCTTTCCCCCAAATCCCCTTTCCCCCCCTTTGAGGTCCCCCACCCCTCAGACTCCCTTTTGGCCCTTTTCCAAACAGAGTCGCAGTTTTTTTGTCCCCCTCCCCCCCGGCTCACCCCGGCCCGTTTTTTGGATCAAATTTTCCTACCGGGGTTCCTCATTTCCTCTCCCATGAAATACCAAAAGTTTCTTTAAAGGGGGATTTTAAAAATCCCCAAAATTTACAACCCTTTATGTCCCTTCCCCTCTTTAGTTTTTTTTTCATAACCTTTTCTTTGGCCCTCTCCGAATTTCCCGACTCTCCAACTCAAAAAGGATGGCAACATCCTTTTGTTTTGGTTCCCTTTTTGTCGCCTCTTTCTCAATTTCTAATCTTACCAAATCTCCTTTTGAATCTTGGATAAAAACCTTATTTTTTTTTTTACTATCAAACCCCAAATTTCGCCTTTTTCTCGACACACCAACCCCTTTGGCCAAATTTTTGAAATCTTTTGCTCTATCCCAAAAAACTCGGAGGGTCCAAAAACACCATACAGTCCCCTGCCCCCAATCTCCTCCCTCTTTTAGGGCCTGCCTGGCTGTTTTAAAAAGTTAAAAATGAAAATCTCACAACCACCCGGACATGTTTTGGGACCACTCACCCAACCCGCACCCAAACCCGAAAACCGACGCCCCCCAGCCTTGGAAAACGCTCAGGGGCTTTCCATAACAGGTGTTCCAGGTTTCGCTGGCGTTGTGGAGAAGTCAAAGTACCCCAGACTTTTTTTCCCCTACAAATTCATGCTAGGACGTACCCACTTTCCCTTCAAATGCGCCCAAAAAAAATTAATTTTAAACCCCCCTCAATTTAACCCCTACACAACCCAAAACCCCAAAAAAGGCTGTTTGACAACCCCTTCCCCTCCCTTCCCCGGGGCCCAAAGCTCAGGGCCCCCCCTCCCTGACCTCTTGGGGCCGGGAAAACCTGGCCCCCTTTACTTCAAAGGGCAAAATTGAAAGCATTCCGGGGAAAACATCACCCCCAATCCAAAAATTTAACCCCTTCCCGTCCTCCCGCAAAATTCCTTTTAATTGTTCAGTCCCCTTTACCGACATCAGAAGAAGATTTTTGTCCAAGATTCCTTTCTGCTCGCCCCAACAACTTGCTCTAGTGGCCCCCTTCCCTCCCAAACCCTTTTTCCAGTCCCCTTTCTCCAGCTGGGTTTTCCCCTCTAAACCCCACCCCACAATCTGTAACCTCTCGCCTTTTTATGGTTATTCCCATCTTCCCTTTAAAAAACGGCTGTTTTAACTTTCCCCTTCTTAAAAAAGCCCCCTCGGCCCCCCCTGCGCCGCCCCAAATACCGACCAGTCCCCTTTTAAAAGGGCCCCCTTTATCTTTAAACTCTGGAACCGCTTGGTTACTCTCGCCTGATCCGCTATTTCTCTGCTAAACTCCTTTTTAGGGGCCCCCGGAAACCGGGGTTTTTTGCACCCTTAAAACTCCCACGGAAAAAAGCTCTTTCTAAAGTTTCAAAAAGATTTCTCCGACAGCCCCCCAAACCAGGGTAACTAATCATTGGGTTTCTTCTTCTGGAAACTCTCTGCAAACGTTTTTACAAATGGGGATCCACCCAACCAAACTCCCCAGCATGCTCCCCGCCCTCGGGGAAAACCCCCGGGCACCCCGCTCTCTCTTTGGTTCTCTTCCTTTCCTTCGCTGCCCCCGCTTCCTTTAGGGGTTTTCCAATTTTTCGGGTTTTTTAAAATACTTCCCTCCCTACCCTTTCTGTTTGGGGTTCATCCCCGGGGATCCCTTCCCTTTGGGGCCTCTCCTCTTTTTAATTATACAAAAACCCCAATTGGGACAAACCTCAGCCCGATTTGGGGTTCCAAGTACCATCTTACGCTGATGGGAAAAAAACTATACACTTCCTCCCCAGCATCACTCCTTTCCCTGCTACAAAAAAAACCCGTGACTTCTGTTCCCCCCTGTCTCTGACATTCCCTGTCCTCTCTTATCTCCAACTAAAACCCCCACTAAAAAATGAAATTTATTTATCCCCCCATTAAATAACCCACCTTTACCCTGCTAAATTTTCTCTTCAGTGGGGTTGGGTTTCCCATTATAACTCCTAGGGAAACAGGCCCCTTTTTGGGGGGTTTTAAATTAAAACTCTGACTCGACCTTCCTTTCCCCCTTATATCAAAACCCCTTTCCCGCTCTTCCTTCCAAACCCGCAAAACAAAAAGAAAAAACTCCAAAAATCCGTCCCTTTCCTGTGGAAACAAAAAAAACTTCCCCATTGTCCCGGGTCTTATTCATTCTGTTTTTGACTACTGTTTCTCCCTTACTTGTTGGTCCCTTTCCCCTCTGTTTAAACTCTCCCCCCCTCCAATCTGTCCTTTAATGCGCAGCCCGGCTTTTCTTTCCTTTTCCCAGCCGCTATACTGATGCTCTTACCCTGTGGGCAGTCTTTTTGCCCCTGGCTGCCTATTCAGTTCAGAAAACAACTAAACTCATCATCTCAAAACCCAAAGGGCCCCCCCAAAAAGTGCTGCAAACCCCACATACACTCCCCTTATCTCCTTGGGCTTTTCCCCCCTGCCCCGCTTCTCCGCCTTTTGCTACTGATCTTTAAAACTACCCCTCATCATCTTTTAACCCTCCCATTTCCCGTCTCCCGATTTTTTGGGGCCCTATTTGCACCCGTTCTCTGGAAAATGGGGCCCCAGGGAATTTAGGCACCCCTCACAACCCTCACAGTTTTAAAATGCGCTCTGAAAAAAAAATCTTTTAGAAAAGCCTTCAAAAATCCCGAATTGTCAACCCCCCCCCAAAATTCTGTCACCGGGGTTCGTCATTCCTGGCCCCCTTTTGGGGAAAAACAAAGGGATTATCTTTTAATTTTTGTTTTAATGGTTGGAATGGCAGGTTCATCCGGGATGTTTGTAACTACCCAAAAATTTTTTTTAAAATGGCTGGTCCATTGTAAAACCAAAAGCACTTGTCAGCCTTTTTTTCACCCATACACCCTAATAGATTGAAAAGCTCTTGCGAGAGGGCCCTCAAACCTTGTTTCATTTGTCATAGCTTTTTTATAATGTAATGTCGGGTTTTGTCTGTGCAATTCCCTCTTATTGAAAAGTGCTGGGGAATATTTTGGCGCATATAAATAAAGATTATTATTTTAATTATTTTCAGCATGTGTCATTATCAGAACAGCAGGGTAAAACTGAAAGGGACACAATTTTCAAATAACACAGAATCCCCCCATCACAAAGGGAGATGTCAAGCCCCCTCCCCCCCCTTTTCCCCGTGAAAACTCTCTTGGACGTTAGGGACAAAAAAGGGTCTTGGGAATCCTATGGGCAGAAGTGCTGTAAAGTATTTCTCTGACGCTGTTAAGCAGTGCAAGCAAAAGGGTTTTCCCCCAAAATCATATATAGACCCGAATAGAGAAATCACAATCAGAAATAAAAAAGACTGAGAGGAAAAGAATATGGATCAGGGGCTTGATTTTAAAAAGAAAAAAAAAAAAAAAGCCCATATTCCTTTCAAATGATTTTAATTATATTTTAGTATAGAGCAACCCAAAGCAGTATTTGTCACAGGTTCTCAATGGGATTATTTTTGGGGAATTACGAGTCATTTTAAAACATGAATTGCTATGTTTGAAACCCCTTTCCCTTGTTGCTTTCCTGTATATTTAGGGTATTCCCTGGGAAGGGGAACCTAAGCCCATCAGCTCTGAGCAGCTTTCCACTTTTCCTAAAGCAAGCATCCCCCCCAAACTGATGCTGCCCCCAACCTGCTTAACGTGGAGATAATGGAGAAAAGTAGAAAAACGTCTAGGTTTAAAACTTTCTTTGTTGCCCATAGTAACCAATTAGGCTTCCCCTTTCATTTCTTCAGAGCATTGTATGAAATAAAAGGGGTGCTCTGATTGGGGTTCTAGGGGAAACAAAAAAAAGTTTTGGGCCAACAGTTTTGTACAGTCCCCCAATGTCTTTAGGGTAATGTGCATTGTTGGCTTTCCTCCAGAAATAGCATTTGGCCTTTAGGACAAAAAGTTCAGTTTTGGTCTCATCTAACCAGAGCAACTTCTTCCTCATACTCGTTGTGTCCCCTACATAGCTTTTTGCAAACTCCAAACAGGACTTGTCATGGCTTGCTTTCAAAGTGGCTTCACATTTGTCAAGTTCACAACTAATAGTTGTCATTTCCAGATAACGGGGTCAGTTAACACAGGTAACACGGGAAGCAGCAACCACACAGCAGACAGGGGTCAGGATCAGTGAAGAACAACAATGAACATCACTAGAGCAGAGGCAGGAAGTTACTTAATAACAGAAGGCACAGTCTTGGAAGGTAAATTACTGTCCTTTAAATCACAGGGGCCCGAGGCCACCGGGGGGAGCACGTGAATGCACAGAAAGGCATAAGCGAATGCGCACCAAAATTGCAGACCGAGAAAAGAGCATGGACGGTATAGAACCTGGCGGCAGACGCCATTAACGGCACAGCTACCAGCATACAGCAGGGACATGGGCACCTTCACGGTCCAAGGCAGGGACCACGTTGTGAACCATGACAGGTGTCCCCTGGCCAGATTCTCCCAACTGTGTTATGGATCTCAGCAGCTTCTCCAAATTGACCCTGGGCTTCATGGCTGCTTCTATGATTAGTGCTCTCCTTTTCTGGGTTGTCAGTTCAGGTGGACTGCCATGTCTAGGTAGGTTAGCAGTTTTGCCATTCTCCTCTTTATGAATGATGGGTTAAACAGTGCTCCGTGTAATGTTCAGAGCTAATTCTTAAAACCTAACCCTGCAATACTCTTTGCCACAATTTTATCCCTGAGCTGTCTTGTGTGTTCGTTGGTTTTCATGATGCAGTTTGTTCACTAAGTTTTTCAAAACCTTTGAGGGTTCACAAAACAGCTATAGTTTTTAAATGAGAAAAAATTTAAATTAATAATTAAAGGGGTTGTCTCACTTCATTGATTCATCTCACCTCATTTCTGTTTTCTTGGTTTCATTTTTGATTCAGGGTCGTGTTTACTGGCTTCCACTAAGCTTCAGTAGAAGCCAGGTCTGTAGCTATAGCAACCAAAGCGGCGCCCATCTGAGGATTGAACAAGTCTGTACTATATGACCTGGGGGATGAGCCCATAAAGAGGGGGGAAACAAGAATAGGTAGGACACTGTTTAAAAACTTTTATTGTAAAGTGACTTGTTTTTGCAAAATCTTTAACATAAAAAGTAATCCTTGTAGTGAGACAACCCCTTTAAGTGAATTCTAAAGTCAATTGGTCACACTGGATTTTATTTAGGGGCATCAGAGTACAGGGGTCTGAATACATATGCACACCACACTTTTCATTTTTTTAATTTGAAAAAATTTGACAAAGCATGTATTATTTTCTTTACACTTCACAAATACTTACTACTTTGTGTTACTCTGTGACAAAATAGCAATACATTTAAGTTTGTAGCTGTAATGTTTAAAAATGAGGAACAGTTAAAGAGATATGAATACTTTTGCAACCCACTGTGTATCATTCTACATAGTACAGAGAAAGAAGTCAGCACATCCATAAAAACTTTAGATGGATTAAGAAAATCACCAAATAGAGCCAAAAAATTCCACTGACTTTCAAAAAAACAGCAAAAGTAAGAAAAAGGCACAAAGAGAAACATAATGATCTATAGCCATAGGTGTAACTTTAGGGGTGTACGGACGGGACTGGTCCCCCCCCCCCACTCTTTTCTGGGTGGTGGACGGTCCCCCCACTTTTAAGCTACTTCAATAAAAAATAATCTATATAAAAAGCATGAGAAACGGTAAATTGTGGGAGGGAGCAGAGCACAGAGGAGAAAGTTAACCCTTTGCCTTCTATATTTCTGTGCATCTTGGGGGACAGAGTAGGTAGCAGGCCTCAAGTGCCCAGTGCAGAGTGAGAGCAGCGCTGATTGGTAGAGCAGGAGTCAGCAGGGGCTGCATCACCAATCAGAACGCTGCTCACAGTCCAGCACACTCTGTATCTGGGGCTGTATCTTTCCCTCCCATTATATACCACTACCCCTATGCTCAGCCCTCATCAGAGAAGAAAAGAAGCTCTTGCTGAATGCCATGTTGTGAATGCTACAGCCCCCCCCTCACACTACAGCCCTCCTCACACTACAGCCTCCCCTCAAACTACAGCCCTCCGCACACTACAGCCTCCCCTCAAACTACAGCCCCCTTCACACTACAGCCCCCCTCACACTACAGCCCCCCTCACACTACAGCCTCCCCTCACACTACAGCCTCCCCTCTCACACTACAGACCCCCTCACACTACATCCCTCCTCACACTACAGCCTCCCCTCACACTACAGCCTCCCCTCACACTACAGCCCCCCCTCACACTACAGCCCCCCTCACACTAAAGCCTCCCCCTCTCACACTATACAGCCTCCCCCTCTCACACTTTCAACCCCCCCACCAACTACAAAACCTCCCCTCTCACACTACCGCCTCCCCTCTCACACTACAGTCCCTCCCCCTCCCCACTACAGCCTCCCCCTCACACTATACAGCCTCCCCCCCTCACACTACAGCCTCCCCTCTCACATACCCGCCTCCCTCACACTACAGCCCCCCAACACTACAACCTCCCCTCACACTACCGTCTCCCCTCACGCTACAGCCCCCCCCCCCCACACTATACCACTACCCCTATGCTCAGCCCTCATCAGAGAAGAAGAGAAGCTCTTGCTGAATGCCATGTTGTGAATGCTACAGCCCCCCTCACACTACATCCCTCCTCACACTACAGCCTCCCCTCAAACTACAGCCCACTTCACACTACAGCCCCCCTTCACACTACAGCTCCCCCTCACACTACAGCCCCCCTCACACTACAGCCTCCCCTCACACTACAGCCTCCCCTCTCACACTACAGCCCCCATCACACTACAGCCCCCTCACACTACAGCCTCCCCTCACACTACAGCCCCCCTCACACTACAGCCCCCCTCACACTACAGCCCCCCTCACACTACAGCCTCCCCCTCACACTACAGCCTCCCCTCACACTACAGCCTCCCCCTCACACTACAGCCTCCCCTCACACTACAGCCCCCCCACACTACAACCTCCCCTCACACTACAGTCTCCCCTCACACTACAGCCCCCCCACACTATACCACTACCCCTATGCTCAGCCCTCATCAGAGAAGAAGAGAAGCTCTTGCTGAATGCCATGTTGTGAATGCTACAGCCCCCCACACACGACATCCCTCCTCACACTACAGCCTCCCCTCAAACTACATCCCTCCTCACACTACAGCCTCCCCTCAAACTACAGCCCCCTTCACACTACAGCCCCCCTTCACACTACAGCTCCCCCTCACACTACAGCCCCCCTCACACTACAGCCTCCCCCTCACACTACAGCCTCCCCCTCTCACACTACAGCCTCCCCTCACACTACAGCCCCCTCACACTACAGCCTCCCCTCACACTACAGCCCCCCTCACACTACAGCCCCCCTCACACTACAGCCTCCCCTCACACTACAGCCTCCCCTCAAACTACAGCTCCCCCACACACTACAGCCCCCTCCCCACACTACAGCCCCCCTCTCAGACTACAGCCCCTCTCACAATACAGCCCCCCTCACACTACAGCCCCCCTCACACTACAGCCTCCCCACACTACAGCCACCTCCCCACACTACAGCCCCCCTCTCACACTACAGCCCCCCTCACACTACAGCCTCCCCCTCTCACACTACAGCCTCCCCTCTCACACTACAGCCTCCCCTCACACTACAGCTCCCCACACTACAGCCTCCCCTCACACTACAGCCTCCCCTCACACTACAGTCCCCTCCCCACACTACAGCCCCCCTCTCACACTACAGCTCCCCTCACAGTACAGCCTCCCCCTCTCACACTATACAGCTGCCTCCCCTCGCACTACAGCCCCCTCACACTACAGCCTCCCCTATCACTACAGCCTCCCCTCACACTACAGCCCCCTCCCCACACTACAGCCCCCCTCACACTACAGCCTCCCCCTCTCACACTATACAGCCTCCCCTCTCACTACAGCAGCCTCCCGTCTCACTACAGCCTCCCCTCTCACAATACAGCCTCCCCTCACACTACAGCCTCCCCCCTCACACTACAGCCCCCCTCACACACTACAGCTCCCCTCCACACTGTAGGTCCCCCTCACACTACAGCCTCCCCTTTCACACTGCAGCCTCCCCTCTCACTACAGCCTCCCCTCTCACACTACAGCCTCCCCTCACACTACAGCCTCCCCCTCACACTACAGCCGCCCCCCTAATTATACAGCCGTCCCCTCACACTACAGCCTCCCCTCACACTACAGCCCCCCCACACTACAGCCCCCATCACACTACAGCCTCCCCCTCACACTACAGCCCCATCACACTACAGCCCCATCACACTACAGCCTCCCCTCACATTACAGCCTCCCCCTCACACTACAGCCTCCCCCCTCACACAAAAGCCTCCCCCTCTCACCACTACAAACCCTTCCCCTCTCACACTACAGCCTCCCCTCCCACTACCGCCTCCCCTCAACCTACAGCCCCCCCCCACACTACAGCCCCCTCACACTACAGCCTCCCCCTCACACTACAGACTCTCCCCTCACACTACAGCCTCCCCTAACTGTAGCTCCCTTTAGCTCTAATTCTCTCCCACTCCACACACAGTAAACCACTCACCTCTTCTGTGGGGCTCACTGAGCACTTCCTGCACCAGTGCTCCGCTGGAGACAAAAGGCCACAGCTCTGCCCACTCTTCCCAACATACACTGGACGATCATGTGACAGTAAACTGTCACAGGGGACAGACATGTTAGGAGAGATGGATTGTAATCTCTCCTAACATTTGTCTCCTTAGTCACTGCCACCAATGCATGGCCGGCTTCACTGCAGGGAGAGGAGGGGAGAGAAGGGAAGGGAGGGGAAGTGAAAGGGAAGGCGAGGGAGGGAGGGATAGGAAGATAGGTGGGTGAGAGGGAAAATTGGTCCCCCCACTTTTTGAACCAAAGTTACGCCCCTGCCTATAGCATACATCTTGCCAGATAATTTTTTAGTAATATTTGTTTAAGAACACTATGGGTGACATATATGAATGTTGGCGCTGACAAGACAGTTCTAAATTGCTCTAAGGCAGTGTAGAATGCGCCAGAATGTATAAATCTGTTCTTCTGCAGGTCATACATACAGGCGCATTGTAGTACCAATACGACAAGTCTGGCTCAGGCAGATCACCTTTAACTTGGTCTGACTGTTCTAAATGTTCTGCGCCTAGATTTGGTGTCAAAGAATCACAATGTGTCTACTTCTATGAATGTGGTGCGACGCCCCCAGAACGCCCCAAATGTTTGGCGTATTACAAAGGAACTTATCGCGCCAAAGTTTCGAGTGCAACTGTTCATACATTCTTTTTGGCTTAAAGTGCACCAGAAAACTGGCGCAGACCCGTACATACAAGGCACCATATGTGTGAAAATATCCTAAGAGTGGCAGTTATGTTGCAGGCATGATGCATCCAAGAATCATGCCCCTCATGTGGCCATCAGTGACTGCATAAGTTTGATGGTATCTCATGCATCCATTGGTGGCTATATGTAGGCGTTTGTTTCCATCTCATTGTGGGCCCTCACCTATATTGCTCAGGTAAATGACCATTAAAATATTTTAATCTAGCATCTGGACAACCCCTACTCTAAATGAAGACTTGCTGGTAATCATTTGTCGATAAAGGGTCCCAGATCAAAAATCCATGGAGCTCATTCATTAACATATCATACCCACAAATACTGTATGGTCACACTAGCTTACAGAGGGAGGTCTTGAGCTGGGTATTGCCTCTCTCCCGTACCCAATTGCCTAATAATAATGACTACAATAGGAAGCTGTGACTTTACCTCAATGTCTGTTGGTTTAATAGATGAAAAAATACCCTCTCTCTCACTGTTGTGATAGCAATGTATGCTATGTAAAAATGAAACTTACAGATGACCCTAAAAAGCATGGTGACAGGCCCACACAGAGTTATGGGTTTTATTCTACTTTTAGATCAACTAACCACAAATTTCTGCATTTCTGTTAACTATTAGCCAAATAATTGTTTGGCCAGCAGCAGACATATTTTTATGCCATGGAACATAGAAAAATAAAAATCAGAAGAACCTTAGTTGAAAGGTGCTTGGTTGAAAGGTGCATAAAATATCTAAAACTTATAATAAACAGAGACAATGCTCTAAATGTGTGTTTTCAATGAACAGAATACTTTTAGAATTCCATAAATTGTTATTACAATTTATAAGAAAATGTAAGTGACAATTTATTGTGTCATTTATGGGAAGATATATTTAATAGGAAAACACCAATATACATTGCACAGCATGTAAATACTTACATAACATTAATTGGTAGGGATTAATTTGATGGAAAAAAAAAAACAAAGAGGAATTTGTGTTGCAGAAAGCTTACACTCTAGACATGCTTTCCAAAGATTAGCAATAAAACGTGATACATACTGTAAACAAGACTTACATGGCATGTCCCGCTTATTAGTTTTGTGTAATTTTTATTCTATCTGAATACTTAATAGGGAAAGGGTTTATTTCCTGAATGTTTATCAGCATGCAACATATGTCATTTTTTCATAAACAGAAAATTTTAAGACATAGGACCCTGTTTAGTGGGGTTTATGGTTTCGCTATTTACATACATATGTATATCATGTTGTTCATTGGTTGAAAAATGTGCATCTGTTTAATAAATTACAAATAGTTTAATGTAAGAGATTGACCTATTAAAAATAACATTGTCCTTAAACAAGCTAAGGTGTACGAATGCAATCATCAGATACAAAGATAAGGTCACAGAAAGAGTGTTGTTCCTGATTACCACATCTGGTGGTCATGATTGCAGGAATCAGTCCCACATGACATATGCATACGGTTGCCACTGACGCAAGTACAAACAAGATGGTCCGACATGTGCATCTCAACCCAAGAACGAAAGCAAAAGACCTTGTGTAGATGCTGGTGGAAGCAAGTAAGATTGTGTCATTATCCACAGTGAAATAAGTACTGTATCAACATGGGCTGCAAGGCCGCTCTGCAAGGAAGAGGCCATTACTCCAAAAGAAACATATACAAACCAGATTAATGTTTGCAAATATACACAGTAACAAAGACCTACATTTTTGGAGACATGTCCTGTGCTCTGACGAAACTAAAATTTAACTTTTTGGCCATAATGACCGCCATTCCAACTGTGAAACATGGGGTTGGCAGCATCATGTTGTGGGGTTGTTTTGCTGAAGGAGGGACTGATACACTTCACAAAATAGATGGCATCATGAAGAAAGAAGATTATGTGGCAATACTGAAGCAACATCTCAAGATATTTGACAGTAATTTAAAGCTTGGGCAGAAATGGGTCTTCCAAATGGACAATGACCAGAAGCATACTGCCAAACTGGTTACAAAGTGGCATAAGGATAAACTAGTCAGTGTTTTGGAGTGGCCATCACAAAGTCCTGATCTCAATCCTATTGAAAATGTATGGGCAAAGCTGAAAAGGCAGGTGCAAGCAAGGCGACCTACAAACATGGCTCAGTTACACCAGTTCTATCAGGAGGAATGGCACAAAATTCCTACCAACTATTGTGAGAAGCTTGTGGCCTTCAAATATTTTTCCAATTCATACAGTTTGAGGGCAATGCTACCAAATACTTATGAAATGTATATAAACTTTGGACCTTGCAGAAAGCAATAAAAATGCCTTAACAAATTCTCTCTCTCTCTCATTATTCTGCCATTTGACAAATATAAATAATTTCGGTAACCTTAATTGACCTAAAACGGGTAAGGTTTATTTTGATTTCATTTCAGATTGTGAGGAAAATATGTATTTGCATATGCATGGGGTATTCATATAGTGTATATAAACTTCAGGTTTCAATATCTATCTATCTATCTATCTATCTATCTATCTATCTATATCATATATATATATATATATATATATATATAAAATATATATATATATACAGTAGAAGAGCACGAGAGGCCGTGGTGGACAGATCATATTTTCACCGAGATGCCTGGTCACCGTGTGATAAACAGCCATGTAGTACTAGTCTAAGCCGCACTTGGCCAGTGACACACATTATGGGGGACGTCTATGAAATTTAGCGTTCGCACGCCAAATTTCATGCGCCTAATAATGGCATAGAATGCGCCTGATTTATGAACCTGCTCTACAACGGGTCATAAATAAGGCTCATTCTAGCGCTTGTATGACATTTCTGGCTCAGGTAAACCACTTTGAAAATGCTATACCAGTTCCAGTAGTAATGCGCCTAGAAATGCTGTACTGAAGCTATAAATATGTAGCTTCGCCCCACGTCCCGCACGCCCCCCGAAATCAGGCTCTATAAAGTGCCACTTGTGCTCCGTAACGCACCTGATTCTGGCGTACGGGATGCATTTCAGTGAAGTCAACGGGGCTGCGCTGGATATTGGGCTGAAAAGACGGCAGATATCTGGCACAGCCCGTTCATACATGTCGCCCATACATATTAAGCATAACTGCTATGCAGTTAATGAGGACGGCTTTTTACTGGAGTAGCCAAAAGAGCCGGGTGAGATGGCTACTCCCATGTTCCAGGTCCAGACCATGTGCATGCATACATACACATACACTACTCGCAAAAGTGGGGGGTATTTAGCTTTTGGGTGAAAGCCAAATGGAAAATGTAAAAATGTCACGCTCCAGTGATATTTTATCCTGAAAGTAGCCCATTTAAATTGTACAATGTTGGTTTTCTCATCTCAAAAAATTTATAGAAACAAAAGCCAACAACAGCAGAGGGTATACACCATCAAAAAATGTCAATTTCTCAATAACGTGTCATGTGACCTTCAATTACAGCTTGACAACGACATCTCCTACTGTTCACAAGTCGAGTTATTGACTGCAGAGGCATGACATCCCACTCTTCTCGAAGGGTGCCCCTCAGGTCATTGAGGTTCAGGGGTAGAGAGTTACTAGTTTCTATATGGCGACTCAGCTGGTCGCACAGGTTTTCTAGGGATTTCAGGTCTGGAAAAAGTGCAGGCCACTCCATTTGAGGTCCCCCCAGTCTCCAACAGCCGCTCCCTAGTGATGCAACCTCGATGAGCTGGAGCATTATCGTCCATGCTATGACTAAGGGATGGTATTTGTTTGCCTGAAACGTATCAGACATTTCTGTCCTGTATATCATCATCTCCTATATTTGTCTTCTAATAAACCGTAGATTTTACTGCACTTTATTGATCAGCTGGAAATTTCTTCCATTATTTCAGTGTCGTCCATGAAGATGAAATTTATTGGGTGATTCAGGGATTAATCACCTGTTGTGCACAAAGTACTGAAACATTGAACAATTGGACATGTGCATTCTAAAGTTAAGAGATGGTCTCATTTAGTTCATATAAAACAAATTTCAAAAAATTTCAACCAAAAAAACCCTAACTTTTGTGAGTAGTGTGTATTCACTACTGCAGCTCAGTTTTAGGGTGTAGGCAATCTTTTTACAGCACAGGCCATCTTTATATGGAGAAATTCTTTTTTTTCAGAAGAGAAAAATGATTGGCACCACCTTTTTTTAACCCATTCCCCACATGGGACCGGTAGGTCCTAGCGGGAAGTGCATTCTCGCAAGTGCACATACCAGTAAGTCCTGCAGATTGTGCGGGCTCACAAACGAGCCCCGCACGATCGCAACATGGAACCAACGGTATATTACTGCTGGACTCATGCCGCATTACCCACAGCCAGAGTGAGCTATGGCCGTGAGTGATTAACCCTTGCTGCAATGCATTATCATCGCCGGAACTAAGGTGAGCTCCTTCTGTCTTTTCACGGCACAGCAGTGGCGATTGTCCCACTGCTGTGAATACCTGACAGGCCAGGAGTGTTATAAGAAACACTTCCGGGATGTCTGTGACATCACCATGCCCCATATTGCATTGTGGGCATTGCTGGGCATGGTGAGTAACAGTCGCCATATAGATCAGTATATAGCAGTAATGCAGTGTACTGATCTCTATTGTATGAGTGATCTAAAGATCATTGATACAATACCACTATTGTGAAAAGTGAAAAAAGTGAAAAAGATAATACAAAAGTAAAGCACAAACACTTAAAATAAAATAAAAAACACATACACCGCCCTTTTCCCCTTTATAAATGCCAATCGCAGTACATAAAAAGGAATAAAAAGCGATCAAAAACTCATATAAACAGCAAAGAGGTACCAATTAAAGCATTAGTTCATCCTGCAACGCCCTTACACAGCTGCATATACCCAAAAATTAAGAGTTTATGGCTATCAGAAGATAGCGATGCATAAGTACTGTTTTACACGACAAAAACACTTTTTTTAGGTGCTTCAACATTTAAAAAAAACTATATAAATTGGATATCACCATAATCATATCGACCCAAGGAGTAAAACTAACTTGCCACATATACTGCACGGTGAGTGCTGTTAAAAATAAAAATAAAAAATACTACTAGGACTGCAGTATTTTCTTCAACCTGCTTTCCAAAAAACGGACTTAAAATCGATCAAAAAGCCTTGTCCCCCCAAAAATGGTACAATAAAAAGATCAACTCACCCAACAAAAAACAAACCCCTACACAGCTCCGTACACAGAAAAATAAAAAAAAAAGCATTTTTTTGTGTAAAATTTATGTGTAAAAAAATTTGGTATCACTGTAATCGTATCAACCTTCTGAGTAAAGCTAGCATTTCATTTATCCACATGGTGACCGCTGTAAATATTAAAAATAAAAAACACTACCAGAATTGCTGTATTTTGTTCAAAACACCTCACAAAAACCTTAGTAAAAAGTTATCAAAGTGTCATATGCACCCCATAATGGTAACAATAAATGTCAATTCATCCCGCGAGAAACAAGATCATACTCAGCTCCATATACAAAAAAATAAAAAAACTTATGGCTATCAGACTATGAAGACACAAAAACGCAATTTTTTATAAACTCATTTCTATTGTGTAAAAGTAATAAAACATTAAAAACTATATAAAAATTATACGCTAAAATATCTTTTTATGGAGGTTTATTACGTTTTAGCCCCTTAGGGTGTCCGCAAACCTGGAAAGGCAACAGTCTCACTACATCGATTCATCTTACCGCAGTCCTGTTTTCTTGGCTTCATTTTTGAATCTTTAACATTAGTACTGAGGCAACCCCTTTAATTGTCAAAGTAATTGTGACATTTGCGTAAACTGGTGAAGTGTAGAAATCATGGGTCAAATATACAATGTTTTAGTGCAACATGAAGGTAAGGAAACAACACTTTAGCTAATGCATATTTGCCATATAAACTAATCAACATTGCTTGGGTGCTTGATTGGTATCAGAACCTTAGAAGCAATGGTTTCATTGAGGTTTTAAAATTCTATGGGCGACATGTATGAATTCGAATGCGTATCTTTTTTTTTACTTGGCGCCGACACTCCAGATTTTTGGCGCATTACATAGAGCTTAGTGCGCCAAACTTCTCTCAAAGTTCGTCTCATTACACTCTATGCCCATACAAAGTTTGGCGCATTCAGCTCTATGTAGTGCGCCAAACTTTGTATGGGCATAGAGTGTAATGAGACGAACTTTGAGAGACAGATGAAGGAAGGCGCTTCAAAGTGAATTATTACATCTCGTATTCAGTGTATAATGCACCTGAATGTATGAAAGTGGTGTCTAAAGTTCCCGCGCCACGCTTGTGTGTTTGGCGCATAACAAAAAACTTTGGCGCATTAGTAATGCCCCAAACATGTGTAAAGTCTATAGATAGGCTGGAAATAAAGGAAAGTCATTCGAATAACATGTCAGTGAATAGAAACTATAGTACCGATCTTGCTTGGTGGACCACAGGTCCCAGCAAGATCTGTGGTGTGCTGGCTCTTGCCGTATGTAGAAAGGGTGAGAGCAGCAAAAGTAAATTTCAAATTTAATGTAGTAAAATTGAAAAAAATCTGAACAAGGCTATAGATAGGCTTATAGCCCCCCTTATAGCCA
Source organism: Phyllomedusa bahiana (assembly GCA_025379985.1). Lineage (NCBI taxonomy): Eukaryota > Metazoa > Chordata > Amphibia > Anura > Hylidae > Phyllomedusa > Phyllomedusa bahiana. The sequence goes on from JAODAL010004622.1 coordinate 139,047, forward strand.
GTGATGCCCCCCTGTAGCCAATGATATCCCCCTTATAGCCAGTGATGCCCCCTGTAGCCAGTGATGCCCCCCTTGTAGCCAGTGATGCCCCCCATTGTAGCCAGTGATGTCCCCATTGTAGCCAGTGATGCCCCCATTGTAGCCAGTGATGCCCCTCTTATAGACAGTGATGCCCCTCTTGTAGCCAGTGATGCCCCCCTTGTAGCCAGTGATGTCCCCATTGTAGCCAGTGATGCCCCTCTTATAGACAGTGATGCCCCTCTTGTAGCCAGTGATGCCTCCCCTTGTAGCCAGTGATGCCCCTCTTATAGCCAGTGATGCCCCCCTTATAGCCAGTGATGCCCCTCTGTAGCCAGTGATGCCCCCCTGTAGCCAATGATGTCCCCCTTATAGCCAGTGATGCCCCCTTGTAGCCAGTGATGCCCCCATTGAAGCCAGTGATGCCCCCATTGTAGCCAGTGATGTCCCCATTGTAGCCAGTGATGCCCCCATTGTAGCCAGTGATGCCCCCCTGTAGCCAATGATGCCCCCTTGTAGCCAGTGATGCCCCCTTATAGCCAGTGATGCCCCCCTGTAGCCAATGATGCCCCCCTTGTAGCCAGTGATGCCCCCTTATAGCCAGTGATGCCCCCATTGTAGCCAGTGATGCCCCTTATAGTCAGTGATGCCCCTCTGTAGCCAGTAGATGCCCCTCCCTTGTAGCCAGTGATGCCCCCATTGTAGCCAGTGATGCCCCCCTGTAGCCAGTGATGCCCCTTATAGCCAGTGATGCCCCCTTGTAGCCAGTGATGCCCCCATTGTAGCCAGTGATGCTCCCCATTGATGCCAGTGATGCCGCCTTGTAGACAGTGATACCCCCCTGTAAGTAATTATAAAATAACAAAAAATTACTTACCAGACCTCGGTCCGCGCGTCCAGCTCCGGGAGCTGCTGAGCGGTGTAATCGGTGTGACGTCATCACGCCGCTTACGCTGCACGCAGCTCCCAGGGATCTCCTCGGCGGCAGAGCTGCCAGCCGAGGAGATCGAGCGTCACAGGGGGCGTGGTGAAAGCCGTGCGCCCCCTGCGACGCTGATACAGGGGGAGGAGTCAGGATGGGAACGATCCGTCCCACCTCCTCCCCTGTACTGGCAGCTGCTGGCTCTGCGCGACTGTTATAAAACAGCCACGCAGAGTCAGGGGCGCTCCTCCGGGTGGGCAGGGCGGCCGCGGCGCCCCCCTCAGGTGAGCGGAGCCTCGGCGCCCCGGGCGACTGCCCGCCCTGCCCGCCCCTAGGAACGGCCCTGTTTGGCGCATTGCTAATGCGCCAAAGTTTCGTTATGCGCCAAACACAAATGTGAGGTGCATTGAACTTTAGACTCCATTTTTAATTGCACAAAAAACACTTTCATACATTCAGGCACATTATACACTGAATACGAGATGTAATAATTCACTTCAAAGCGCCTTCATCTGTCTTTCAAAGATCGGCGCATTACACTCTGCCCATACAAAGTTTGGCGCATTACATTGAGCCTAATGCGCCAAACTTTGTATGGGCATAGAGTGTAATGAGCCAAACTTTGAGAGAAGTTTGGCGCACTTAGCTCTATGTAATGCGCCAAAAATCTGGAGTGTCGGCGCCAAATAGAAAAAAAATACGCATTCGAATTCATACATGTCGCCCTATGTTTTTTTTTCTGAATAGAGTTCAGTTGAGACCAGTGAATAATATCAGGGAGAATGGCCTGAAGCCTAGTTGTCAATATTTTGGCCCCAAATCTTTGATTTTCATTTACATTTTAAAGAATGGGTGGTCAGAAAGCCCTAGATGAAGTTTGAGAATTAGTTTTGCAGTGAGGCTCCTAAAATTATGTAATTTCATGTTTGAAGAGTTTAATATATGGAAGAATATTCTACTCACCACTGGAGTAGCTATGGGAGATTGTCCTGTATGCAATAGAGTTATTCATCTTTCCATTGAGGGAAAAGGTATCTCCAACAGTAAGACGTTGCATGTAACATAACGTTCTCTAATACAAGCCATAAAGTAAGGGCATTGAAAGATGACGGGGGGATTCATATATAAAATAGATGTATCTGAAAAAAAGTAATGAAAAAAACAAAAAAGAAACACATTGGTTGGAAACAGATTACATCAAGCAAGTGTGCATAAATTGGTAACAATTTCACTATATTAGACAAGAAACACTTCTAGTCTAGTAAGGAATGTTTTCCTTAGTGGTGTCTTAGTACATCATTCATCAGATTCTTGACTAAAAAATATTTTGGCCTCATCTGGGTCATTGAAGATATTGAACGGACTGTTATGGTGGACCTGGGGTCTAGCAGAATAAAGAGGCTGAAAGCAGATGGTTTGGATATATACTGTATACCAGGGCCGCCGATAGGGCAGTACAGGGGGTACTGCCGTACCGGGCCCGGGACAAAGTGTGAAACAAGGGGGCCCACTGGCAGGGCCCCTTTGTTTCACGTATCAATCAGAGCCCGCTGCACCGAGGCCCGCTACTGATCGGGGCCCGCCGCGGCCCCGTTGGCAGTAAACTGGGCAGCGGCGCCGTGAAGCTCCTTCACGGCGCTGCTGCCTCTCTTCGGCCACACAGCCTAATAACTAATAGGCTGTGCAGCCGACGAGCTTCTGGAAGAGCGCCCCTGTGCTGCCGGCGTGATGATGTCACGCCGGCAGTGTCGAAGCAAAAGAGGACGCTTGGCCGGGAAGGAGAATAGGTAAGTAATAGTGTTGTTATTTTTATTAAACCTGCCTGAGGGGGCCTATATACCTGCTTGAGTTGACCTATATATCACCTGCCTTAGGGGGCCTATATACCACCTGCTTGAGGGGGCCTATATACCATCTGCCTGAGGGGAGCTATATACCTGCTTGAGGGGACCTATATACCATCTGCCTGAGGGGGCCTATATACCACCTTCCTGAGGGGACCTATATACCACCTGCCACAGGGGAGCTGTATACCACCTGCCTGAGGGGAGCTGTATTCACCTGCGGCCGAGGGGCCTAGTATACCACCTTCCTGGGGAGCTGTCACCCTGCGCTGAGGGGCCTATATACCACCTGCCTGAGGGGATGTATACACTTCCTGCTGAGGGGGCCTATATACCACCTGCCTGTAGGGGCCTATATACCTCCTGCCTGTTGGTGCCTATATACTTCCTGCCTGAGGGGAACTGTATACCACCTGCCTGAGGGGAGCTGTATACCACCTGCCTGAGGGGAGCTGTATACCACCTGCCTGAGGGGGCCTATATACCACCTGCCTGAGGGGAGCTGTATACCACCTGCCTCAGGGGGCCTGTATACCACCTGCCTGAGGGGAGCTGTATACCACCTGCCTGAGGGGGCCTATATACCATCTGCCTGAGGGGAGCTATATACCATCTGCCTGAGGGGAGCTATATACCACCTGCCTGAGGGGGCCTATATATCTGCCTGAGGGGAGCTATATACCACCTGCCTGCCTGAGGGAGCCCATATATACCTGCCTTACTGAGGGAGCTCATATATACCTGCCTAACTTAGGAGGGAGCTATAGAGCTTACTAACTGAGGGGACATATACCTATAAGTAAGGAGCTTCTGAAAAGTGAGGATTCTAAGATGTGTGTGGTAAATTCTGCAGAGACGAGTCGGGGCCAGAAGAAGTCATCCTGGAAGTCTGGACCAAAAGATAAAAACAAGGGAAAGACGACCACTTCTTCCTGCACTGGTTCCTGGTCCAGGTGCATTCAGGCGACATTGGAGCTCTGTTGGTGTCCCTGGAAGAGACGGTAACTACGCCAGCGTCAAGACGTCCCAGAAGTCGTCCCAGCCATCCATCTCCTAGGAGCAGGTAAGAGGAACACACCATTCACTCCTTACACTGTAGTCATGCGAGGGGGGGGGGGGGGGGGCACATAGTTTGCTGCTGTAACTATTTAGTTTCCTACAGAAAAGCAGAGTAGCCCTTTCTCGGGTTAATCGCTGTACCTGTTCACACCGGTTCGTATAACGGGATCTCCACTCCCACGTCAATGTAACACTTCATAAATGGTTGAACCGATTCAATTAAAACATAGTTTATTTAATAATCCTTCATTTTAAAAACAGCAAGACATTAACCTGTGATTTACAGTATGTCCACAGTATGCAAATACAAAGCAGGTACTCAGCGTTTAGTTGCGGCGACACGCGCCGTTCACTGTCAGTCCATGCCGCCGCTCCCAGGATAGATGAGCGGAAGAACGGCGACAACCGAGCTGGATAGAACTGACTCTTTACTTTCCTGTCTGGTTTGCCTCCTGCAGAACTTTCTGTCCAACTTTTTACAAATACAGAAACCTAACCTAGCTACAAGAGGTGGGGCGCACTACAATCGTACGAAGCTGCACATTTATAGCTTCAGTGCGGCAAATCCAGGTGCATTACTGCTGGAACAGGTAGAGCACTTTACAAGTGGTTTACCTGATCCAGAAGTGTCGCTTTGTAGCTAGAAAGCGCTAAATCTATGACCCGCAGTGGACTGGGTTCATAAATCAGGCGCATTCTACACTATTTATATGTGCACAAAAATTGGTGTCTAAACGCCAAAAATCATACATGTTGCCGAATGTGCCATTAATATCACATAATAAGGTTCCACAACATTAAACCCCATTCACCCGATTTTTTGTTTTTGGTGCGGGGGGGGGGGGGGGGGTTGCAGGGGTGTCCATCCAGCATTTAAATGGGTTATGTTAGGTGGAGTACAGAGGCAATTCCACATCCAGGCTGGCATCAGGCCACAGGCAATGTCCATGGGTGTAATATACCTAACCACTGACAGGCAGGAGGCTCAATCAGCAACTCAGTTATGATAGGGACCCCTCCATGCTGGTAACAAAAAGCGGTGTGGTGGGGAACAAGGTCTTCTGTGGTACTGTCATATAACAGGCGTGCAGTATATGAGGGGATTACTAAGCCCAGCAGGTAGTACAAAAAAGGGATCTGGAATCTGAGAGAACAGTGGAAAATTTAATTGAGCCTTAATGGACCTAGATGCCACTCTTAGAAGATAATGACTTATGTGCCGTAGGGTTGTATAGCCCACAGTGAGGACAGTTTAAACCCCAGTAGGTGTCAGATGCCACCAATGTGGAAACCAGCAGAAGAGGTCTGCTGACACTACTCGTTTCCTACATTGGAACCAATTCCATGAATCTCAAATTCTCTTCGCAATGGGAAAAACGTGTTATTCATTTTTTGGATGTAATCCTAGTGGGTCAAATTGACAGTTATATCCAAGTGTCACCTTATAGAAAACCCACTGCCCGAAATTCTTTACTCTTAGCCAATTCATGCCATCCAAAACATGTGTTAAATAATATTCCATATGGAGAGCTTGTACGCACTAAAAGAAACTGTACAGATAAAGCCGAGTTTGCGACGGCAGAAAAAGATGTGATTGTCAGGTTGAAACAGCGCGCTTATCCATCGCGAATTATTAAAAGAGCCCAACATAGAGTTAATATGGTAGACAGATCCTCCGTCTTGCAAGAGAACTCTAAACAGAATAATGATACAGATATAATCACTTTTTCAACGGGCTTCAGTCAGCAGTATGGAATTATAGTGAACATCATCAAAAAACATTTACCTGTTTTATACGTCAATTCACACTTACAGGATTTGTTGCAAAACAATGTTCATTTCATTTCTAAGAAAGCCTCCACCCTAGGATCACTCCTGTCTCCAAGTGCTATGGAGAAACCTCAGTGTTCACAAGACAATTGGCTTGGAGCATCGGGATTTTATGGTTGTGGTCACACTCGCTGCACTGCATGCAAGTACACACAAAAAACAAAAACATTATTTTCATATGTTACCAACAAAAGTTATGATATTAAAAACTATATAAATTGCAATAGCAAATTTGTAGTCTACCTCATAACATGCGTTACATGCCGAGTTCAGTATGTAGGATGCACTACAGGACAGTTAAAAATAAGAATTAGAAGACACCTGTCAGACGCAATTAGAAAAGAGTGCTTCAAATGCTCTAGTGTATCCAGGCATTTTCAGGAGGCACATGGAGGCAATCTTTCCTCCTTTAGTTTTTGTGCCATAGAAAAAGTAGTGCGCCCACCAAGAGGAGGAGACTTACATCGCAGATTATTATCCAGGGAATCCATGTGGATTTTTAAATTAGGAACCCGGGTACTTGCAGGTTTAAATATTTTGCATGATATCTCCCTCCATTATTAAAATATTTCATTTCCTATTGTATATTATTAATAGATAAATATTAATGTTAAATTAAGAATGTCTAGTACAACTTCGTTTGTATATGTTTTAAACCATTTCACTGTTTTGTATTATATGTTCATGGAGGTGTGGCCCCTTTTTTTTTTTCAGCCATGTGACCAGGCAACCGCTATTTAAACTAGTAACAGTGTCTTGAGTAAAGAGACAAAGACAAAGGACGTTAATCCGAAACGCGTCGGTCTTTTATCTAAGGATGTTGCACACATAAATGCTTTCTATGAACATGAAGTGGTGTCACTTTCCTGACTTTTTTAAATGAATTTTCCAATAAATTTTGATTGATTTTATCTATAACAATGTGGTTCTTCGGTTGAAGCTGGCTTACCTGAAATTGAATTCTGTGTATCGGATGTGGACTCCACCCTGGCCGTGTACGCCCGGGGAGAGGAGGCGTAATCCATAGTTCTCTATGAGAACTATGGATTACCGTAATTTTGGCGCGTATCTCACTCGTATTAGAGCGCAAATACGCAGCGAAATGCGTGCCGAAATTAGCCAATGTGAACATAGCCTAAGACTATGGGCGACATGTATGAACGGGCTTTACGCCTGTTTTTTGGCGTATACTGCGCCTCCCGGCCCGAATCCCGCTGTCGGATGCAGGGATGCGGTCAATGGGCGCGGTGTGGGCGCGGGGTAGACGTTCAGGGGCGGGACGCGGCGCGCTCGTATACTCCGAGGCATGTACGATGGCGAGTCGGCAAAGCGAGGCGCAGTGCAGCGCTCGGCAGCTCCGACAGGCAGACCTAGTTTTTTTTGGTCTAAATGCTCCGGCGGCGGCGAAGTGAAGCAGGATCGGAACATGCGAGAAAACATACAGAAGAGCGCTACACAAATCTCGGCGCTCTGCTCCGTGCAGCAGGAGTATGATTCCGAAAAAATCGCCTTTATAAAGGCGGAAAACAGTGTCAGAAAAGAGCTGAGCCTCAAAAATAAACATAATAAAAAAAAAAACTTTCTTAAACTCTAGAACGGCGCAATATCAAGAATTATGATATTGTAAATTGCCGGGAAATACAGTAATTCAAATTCTGAAACCTATTCTCATTGGTCGGCAGAAACCGGCCAATCAGAATAGGAGCGACAGTGAACCATTAAAACCTATGGGGAAGGATTGACCAATCAGAATCAAAGGCGGGACAGTTCAAAATACAGTAAAAATGCTGAAAAGAGCTGATTGGTTAAGCTACCGGGGAATTGGCTAGCTCAGCCAATCAGAATAGGAGCGACAGAGACCCATTAAAACCTATGGAGAACTATTGACCAATCAGAATAGGAGCGACAAAGACCCATTCTAGGATATTGGAAAGTGATTTTGTTTTATGTATTTTTTATTTTTTAGGTTTCAGCTCTTTTCCTGAGAATGTTGAACGCCTTTATAAAGGCGATTTTTGATTCAGAATCCGCACCGACATCTGGAATGATTTCTCGCTGTTCCAGCCTGTCTCACATCGGAACTGTTTTTCGCCGCAGTCCCGCACGGCGCCTAAGTCTCGCACTGCGCCCATGTCCCCGCACTGTGCCCCACACACACTGCCGAGGCGCAGGGAACTTTTGCCCGCATGTACGAGCGCATTTCCTCGGACGGCGAATCTTACGCGCAGCGCCGCACTGCGCCTCGGTCCCCCCACTGCGCCCCACACACTGGCCAGGCGCGGCGGACTTTTCCCCGCATTTATGGGTGCACTACCTCCGGCGCCGAATCATAGGCGCAGCGCCGCACTGCGCCTCAGTCCCGCACTGCGCCTAACACACTGGCGAGGCGTGGCGGACTTTACATGCTATGTATGAGCGCGCCCCGGCCCCGACATAAATCAGGCGCAGATTCCGCCAGAAAACTGGCGGAAAGGTGCGTCCCGACCCGGCGAGATTCATACATGTGGCCGTATGTCTCCACATAACTGGTTTACAGTGGGATTTTAGAGTGGATTCAGTATTTAGAATCCACAAGGATGAATATATAGTCGACAGCATTCCAAAGTACAGTATGATGCAAATTAGAAATTTTTATTATTCAGTGTAACAGCAAGCTCCACAAGAGATAATGTGTTCGATAGTGACACTTAAAACGTGACGTTTCGGTCTGTGACCTTATTCATACCTGTGTCACAGATTGTAGAGTAGATAGAAAGAATAACGACAATCTGTGATATATGCATGAATAAGGTCACAGACTGAAATGTCACAATTTAGGTGTCACTATTGAATACAATGCCTCTTGTGGAACTTTGTTACCCTGAATTAAAATTTCTAATTTGCATCATATTTTGGAGTGCTGCCATGTAGACAGGACCTTACACTGCAAGTTGCTGTCTCCACACATGGACAGTTACAAATCATATAGTGACTATGCCAATCCTAGCACAATTTTAGGCAGAATTGGACCGCTGTGGCCCCAGTGATCCGGACAGCATTGGTTTTCACTCTTTTTCTTACTTTGGGGCTTCCAGTCTTCATTCAAACTTGGATGAGGTTTGGGAATTATTTAAAATAGTTAAAGTTTTGGTATGGGGCCAGGATAGAAAATCCCCAAAGCTTTCTACACCCGAGGGCCTTTTAAATATAGCTTTGACATATTCTGCAGAATGAAATCCAAAAAAAACCACTAATTACAAAACATGTCCTGAATTCTTGCAATGTCAATGTTCACAAGGTAGTACTGCAGCACATATAGTCCCCTGTGACTCCTCCCACTTACCATGCCCCAAACGGGGCATGAAATTTTGGGGGGGTACTCCCCACCAAGTTTGCTATTTTTATGCAAAAAGGAGAATGTTAAAATTATCAATTGCCCCGTTTTAAAAATCCTGGCCAGGCCCAAAAAAGGAGTAACAGTGCTGGTAGTTACCAAGCCAACAGGTTATAACTTCTAGTCATGGCAAGAGTGATACCACAAACAGGTATCAATTCGAAGACTGGACCCACAAGGAGAGGTTTATCCTGAACGTTGCATATAGAGTTGCTTGCATTTCTTTGAAATCCTCCCTTTCCCATCTCCCGCATATTTTCTGTATTTTACCCCCAATTTTTCCCCCTTTTCAGCTCTTCAGATTCAAATCCTACCCAATCCCTTTGACGCCCAAAGGGTTACTTTTCCCAAAATTATAGAAACCACAAAATAAACCCCAAATGGGGGAAAAGGTAGAAAAACTTTAAAATTTGCAAGTGGCACATTCCCAAACACTTGTCAAAAATTTTGAAAATTTAAATTTAAAAAAATTTAATTTTTAAATTAAGTTTATCAATTTCGAAATCAGTTGTTCAATAGAAAAGAGCTCATTCATTTAATTATCTGTGTGCAGCTGATAGGATATGCTTTTTAGCCAGGAAAGGTTATCCCTGAATCTCTGTCAATTTAAATCAGTTTAGCGTCTAATTTATCCAGAGTGCTTCCTCTGCCAGCCTTTTGATTTGATCTATAAATGTTTGCTTACAGAGTTTCAAAGTTTTTAAACCCGTTTCAAATAAAGAGATGGCCTGAATTACATTACATTTACTTAACAAGTCCTTGATGTTTATGTTTCTTCTCTGCATTTCCTCCCTAATGTCTGAGCTTCGGATTTGCTAATTAAAGCAGCATTTCATGTTTAGCGGAGAGGAAAAATGCTCCTTATTACTATAGTTCAATATGTACGACATTGTATTCAATGTATTGCTTGGGGCCAAACGCACATAATTGTGGTTGGGGTTAAAATACTGGCATTGGGAAATTTTGGGGTGCCAAGAATTTCTGCGTTATAAGTGTGTTTTATCGTTATTAACCCAAATTTTAAAACGGCACGTTTTTTTTGTTGATCGGAATTTTTTCGGTTTAATTTTGGTTCAAAATTTTTGCGGGATTAAACATTAATATTCCCCGCCAAATTTTTAGCGCTTCCCTTCATTTTGGGGGGCCAGCAAATCAGCTTAGAGAAAAAAGCAAGGGGAGCTGGGTGGGTGCAAAGTCATGATTGGGAAAAGTAAAAATTGGGGTGATTGGGGTGGAAGAAAAAACATGACCCTCGTTTATATAAAAAACAGCCCTTTTCCCGTTTTACCAATTTGGTGTTGTGGGATCATAAGGGGCAGGAGTGTGCTCGGTCCCCCTCTCAAAAAACTTTAGCGAAACGTTCTATTTTGTTCACACCGACAACTATCTTTTTTTGCTAACTTTGGTAATTAAAAAATTTTCGTTTTTAGTTAATTAGGCTGAGATTTTAAAGGGGCATTACGCTGTTTCTTTCCCCGGGGGGGGGGGGGGGGGGGAATTTTTTTGGGGTGGGCGAACCCCAGAAAAGACACGCTGGGGAGGCCGGCTTTTTTTAAAAAGGGGAAAATGGAAAATTGGGGGCAGCCCCCCAAAATGGCTTTGAAACCCGCATTTCAAAGGGGGTTTGATTAACATCTTTGGCCAGTTTTTTTGGGGAAAATTTTACTTGTATGTTTTGCAACCTGTACTTATATTTGGGGTACAGTCTTTTTTTAGTAACTGCAAAGGGGTTTTTTGATAGGTTTCAAAAAAATCAACTTTTTTTATCTGTACAAATTTTTAATTAGGTTTTTTTTCACTTTTTGGGGGGGCCCAGTTTTTTTTCTAGAGCCACCTTGCACTTAAATTTGAAAACAGCAATTTTTAAATCACCCGCAAAAGGTTTTTTTTCCCATTTTATTTTTTTTTTGGGGGTTTTTTTCAAAAAAAAAAAAAAACTTTTCCCCTTTTTATTAAAAACCCATTTTCCATTTCAAATAGGTTTTTTTTCCTTTTTGGGCGGGGCCCCCAAGTTTTGGTTTTCATAGGGAAAAAAAAACCCTTTTTGCATTTAAAATTTTTTTTACCCCCCGGCAAAGTTTGTTAAAGTCACCGGCAGGTGTATTTAAGGGGCAAAAAAACCCCTTTTTTTATCCCTTTACATTTCAAATAGGTGTTTTTTTTACTTTGGTGCAGCCCCTTTTTTTTTCTTTGAGCCACCCTTTCTTTAAAATTTTAATTTCAGGGAATTTTTTAAGGGCACCGCAGGGGGTATTTATTTGGGGCAAAAAAAAAATCCTTTTTTTATCCCCTATCCCTTTCAAAAAAGGGGTTTTTTTTTTAACCTTTTTGGGGCGGCCCCAGTTTTGTTCCCCTAAGCCCTTGCACTTAAATTTGAGTACAAAGGGAAATTTTTTAGTCACTGCGGTGGGATTTTTTAGATGGGAAAAAAAATCCTTTTATTATTCCCCTATTTTCATTTCAAATAAAGGGGTTTTTTTTAAAATTTGGGGGGCGGCCCCGTTTTTTTCAAGAGCCCCCTTGCATTTAAAAATTTAATACAGCAAAATTTTGGGGTTAACCGCGGTTTATTTATAGGTTTCAAAAAAAACCCTTTTTTATCCGGGATCATTTTTTAAATAGTGTTTTTTCACTTTTGGGGCCCGGGCCCGTTTTTTTTTCAACCCAAACCACCCTTGGTTAAATTTTTAAAAAATTTTTTGAAATTGAAAAAAATTTTTCTATAAAAATGTTGCGTTTGTCATTGCTGCCAAAAAAAAAAGGGAATTTCTCATCCGGTAACTTTGAATAATTTTTATTGCGCTCGATGAATTTTCAGTTTTTTGGGGCAGATAGCCACTTTTATGATATTTTGAAAAAAGAAAAAATATCAATTCCTAGTACTACTGGGCGTTGTAAATCCCGGGGGCCCGAAGGAAGAACCCCTGTTTATTGTCTTAAAGGTTCCCTTTCCCCCAGACCCCATTTCAAAAGGGAACGCAAGAAAATTTTAGTTTTTTAAACCCAGTTGGCTGTAGGAAAAATTTGAGGGATTTAAGAATAGGGTTGGGTTTGCCCTCTTTCCAAAAAAGACTGTCAAAAAAAACCCTTTCCCTACCTTTTTTTAAAAATTTTTTTAAACTTTCCCGAAAAATGGAAGCCCAAAAGCAAGGGTAACCAGCAAAGAGGGGTGTAGGACCTGGAGGTAAAAAAGGTCCAGAGAAGGGGCTCCTTCCAGTCTTGGGGACAACAAAGGGATGCCCCGCGGGTCGGCGGTTTGCAGGACCTTTTGGCCCGTCAACGCTGGGTCAGGGCCCGTGGGAAATTTAGTAACGAACAGCTTCGCCAAACGTTTTTTCATTTGGGTTTAAAGAAAACCCGCATTCAGCATTTTTACCCCTCGGGCCTCCCAGTTTCCCGACTCCTTTTTTCCGGACTTTTTAATCTTTTGGGTCAAAAAAGGTTTAATGGTCTACTGTGGGCGAAACAGGTATTGTCAATGTCCAGTTTTAAACTAAAATGGTGGTTCAAAAACTCTTTTTCCCGGAAATTTTTAAATCTGTGGGTCATGCGGTTTGGGGGTCAGCTGGGCCCAGGGCAGATATAGTCAATGGGCCAGTTCAACTAAAAAGGTGGTTGGGAAAAACTCCTTTTTCCGGGGCCCTTTTTTAAAATTTTTGGGTCATGCATGTTGGGGGCTTTATGCTGGGCCCGGGGCAGATATAGTCAATTCCCTTTTTAACTAAAATGGTGGTTGAAAGACTCCCCTTTTTTCCGGACTTTTTTTTCTGTAGGTAATTTCATGTTTGGGGCTCCTTTTGGGCCCAGGATAAAGGTTTTAGTCAATGTCCATTTTCAACTAAAAAAAGGTGGTTCAAAGGGTCCTTTTTTTTCCCCCCACCCTTTTTTAAAATTTTGGGAAGAGAGGTTTAAATTGGGGGGCCAAATTTTGTGCCGGGGGTTAAACCCCCCGGACAAAGGGGGTATTTAGGTTTAAAGGAACCAAGTTTTCAATAAAATGGTGGTTAAAAAAAGGGGTTTAGGGGGGACCCCCTTTTGGCCCCGGGGGACCTTTTTTTTTAAAAATTTGGGAAAAATCCTTTTTTGGATTTTTTTGTGGGTCATGCGAAGGGTACCGGTTGGGCAGGGAAATTCAAAGTCCCGTTCAAATAAAATGAAAAATTCAAAATCAAAATGCCTTTTGGCACTTTTTTAATTTTTTGGGCATGCGGTTTAAAAGGGGCTGCGTGGTACAAGACAGGGTATGTGAATGGTCTGTTACTTTTTTTTTTGTGGCTTTTAAACCTTTAAATGTGTTGCCTTTAAAATGGAGCACTATCCATTTGGGCTGTTGAATTTTTTTAATTCCCCCGGGTTCCCCCGCCCTTTTTTTGGGTGTAAGAATGAAAGGGGTTGTTTTCCCCTCCCAAAGACTTTTAAAGGGCAATTTTGGCGATTTAAACTAAATTTTCGACTATTTGGAAATCGTCTTGATTAAATTTCCGATATCGCTACAAACCCAAAGACGGGAAAATCAACGTAAAACGGGTCATCCCTAGTTAAAAAGGCCTTATACCCAAACCTTTTGGGGGGTTTAAAAGGAAAATTTCCTGCATAATGTTGGGTTCCCTTACAAGTCTTTTAGGTCCACTTCCCTTTTGCATACCTCGGGCTCGATTCTTTGTGAAACTGAAAAAAATCAGATCCTGTATCATGCAGGTATTACCCTAGAAGCCTAGTGCCATAGGCAGTGACTACAGTTCCTAAGAACAGACCCTCAAAGGGACTCTGTGCCTCCATTCAGATTCGATGCACATGGCTTTCTCTTGGCCTGAAGCTTAGCAAGCATTGGGAGTTCCCACACTTTTAACTATGATTGGTAAAGCATCTGCTACTTCTCAGGAAATCTATTGACCTATCCGCTATGTCTGATTTATTGGGGTTCATTGCTTAGGCTTAGTGCACACTGCGTTTTTTTGGAACGGATGACGGATCCATTCTGACGTAGGTAAAAACGGATGCATTAACGTGTTCATTGACTCATATTGGTGGACGGATGTGCAACGTGCATTGACATAGTGTCCATTTTTAGACTTTCCGTCAAATATGTGTTTCATTTTAACAGATGGAAGACGCAAAGTGTTGCGCTTTTAAAAGTAAAAAAAAAAATGTTACAGTATATGTTTTTTACAATGTATATCAATAGAAAATGAATCCTAGTGTTTGTGCCCAAGTTGCAAATGTATACGTTTGTATCCGCCATAAATATATAAACAAAGCTACCCAATCAAATTGCAGGGAAAAAACAGGTGACAGCCAATAGAAAAGCTAGTTAAAAAAATAGAAAAAAAATTGTGTCAAATGTCTGATATTTGTGTTAGATGTATGCTATTGCCTTTTCAGTGTGCACCTATGCTTGCGTTTTTCAAAGTATATTTTAGATGTGCACAGCCTTATTACGTTTTGTAGTCTAATTGAGAAATGGCAATTTTCATTGGCTTGCTGCACTCAGCTGCCTCTTTTAAACCAGTGCAGGATAATCCCAAATTTCTAGTTCCTACCATTCCCTGAAGTTGCAGTCTGAATTGACGCCTAGTGAGGTAACATGTTCAGTTTTGGGGATTCACCTGCTCTGGGATCCCCTTGACGTTTTGGGAGGTGCGCTTAATACAATCTTTGATCAAATACTGTAAAAATAAGAGTCCAGGTTTTTCATATTTTCCTTAGCAGTAATGCATTTTTCCCAATATTCCTTATCCTTGAGGTTTACTTGTTTTGTGTGCCATGATATTTGTGTTAAATGTCTGCTCCAAACATTTCTGTTTGGATATGTTTAATG